>OLKM01002355.1:61727-72851 GCA_900291075.1 Melanogrammus aeglefinus | reverse complement strand
AAACTCAGGAAGCAAGCAAAAATTGAAAGAAAAGCTGAGGAAAACAGAAAACAAAAAGTGCAGAAACTCAGGTGGTACATCAGCACCTACTGCAAAACAGAGGCGTAAGGCAAGCCACCGGAAAATGAAAATTGATGGGTTGCACTTGTGAGGGAGGAGAAAATGAAGCCAAGAAAACAAAATCAAGAGGCAGGCCAGGGAGGCGGAACCAGATATGTAGCCTATTGGAGTGGATGTCATAGAATGAGGTTCTGACAAAGAGGAAAGAAGCTCTTCTTCCAGATTGGAATGTCATCAAAGCAAAGGACACCTGAATCGGTTTACACTTTTGAACACAGGAACTAACAAAACAAGAACCCTGTGCAAAGGGATCTTACTGTTTGGGTTTATCTACGACACTTTGAGCATGGCTCGTTTGGATGTTTACATTGCAAACTACCCGCTAGAGGTAATTGCAAATTGATGGATGAGGGATGAGGATGGAGGAAGTGACTTGTGTCCAGGAAAGTCCGGGTGGTGACACTTGATGGTGATGATGATGACACAGAGCCGCTTTGAAGTTGGTGGTTTGAGCTGCGAGCCATCACCCGGGTTTCTCCGTCCTCATTTCTAGTGATGACCGGCTCCACCTGACGAAACTGCTCTCCACAGTATCCCACGATGCCTCTTCAGCCAAACCGTCGCCTGTATCCCAACCGATGCCTCTTCAGCACCCAACCACGCCTGTATCCCACGATGCCTCCTTCAGCAACAACCATCGCCTGTATCCCACGATGCCTCTTCAGCACACCGTCGCCTGTATCCCCACGATGCCCTTCAGCATATACAACCATCGCCTGTATCCCACGATGCACACCACCTGCCACCACATCACAACCAGTGCTACAGATATAATATGAAATACACCAATGGTAATATTTGCCTTGAACGAGTTGATTAAGGAGTTCATGGATCCTGCGTGCTCACGCAACAATTCGTTTTAGAGAAAAATTTTTTTCCCTTTTTTCCCAAAAAGACAACAGTGTGGAAAGGGGATTGGTGAAGGTTTGTCAGAGATGTTTACTGCGCCTCTGTTGGGAAGACATTTATGTTCGCTATTACTGTTGGAACAACAGCACAAAGACTCCGTTTATTACCAGGCACGACTATAGACCGCCCAGCACCTGGCAGGCACCATTGGCAGAATTTTGCTGTCAGGTTTCTTAAACACCTGTCAGTACTTGCTATATAATCGATTAACTCATCCTACTGGATGGAGGACTATCTTTCATGGCATCATGTGTCCTAAGTCGAAACACATCCACACTAGAGAAATAGTCTTACTGAAAAACTATGTCCAGCTCTCACGGACACACAGGCTCATACCTCAAACAAAGCACTTGAGGATTTCTCAAGGTGGATCACCAATGACCTCATGAGGAATGTGCTGGACGGACATACGAGTAGCAGAAAGGCTGCGTCAACGCCCACACACTGCCACAAGATCTTGGAGGAATCCGCCCATAAAGAGCCTCATCTCAACACCCACCCAAGAGATACGTTACCCGAGAGACTGCTGGACCGAAAAGAGGATGAAACAACACGGGAACGATCAGCGCATTACCACCCAAACAAGGCACTTCCGAGCTGCGGGCACACTATGAGGCAATCAAACCCACACTCCAGGAGAGTCCAAAAAAGCAGCCTCATGGATATATGAACAGGTCCACCACCAACAAAGCAGCAAGAGGTGGTATAAACCACCTGAGACGATACACGCTAAAGAGAAATCAGATGACGAAACGCTCTTCGAAAATTTCTGCGTTATACTACAGGCAGCGATGTAATAATTTGTAGACAAAATCCAGGTTGTTTTACAAAATGTCAGACTTCTCACAGAAAGACACATTGGTCACACATGTGGATGTGTGTTGGAAACTGTCAGATAGTTTTTGACAACTTCCCAGAGTTTAGGTCAGAATTCAATAAAGTCCTAGAGCAGCAACATCTGGGTAAATGGACATTGTTTAGTTTCTGATGTTTTGCAGAATGCTTGCACCTGTTGCATGCATTATTGCTTCAGAGATGATTTATTAGGTCTAGGAAACAGTTATCTGTGTGAGTATCGCCGAATACTTGTGTATTTTACACAGCCATTTTACAGGTGTACTATAAACATAGCTCCAGCTATGTTTAGTCAATATAATTTCAAGCAATGTTCAATGAACTCTAGTTAACGTCTGTGCATTTCAGCATGACTCTCTTGAATGGTTTTGAATGGCTTAATTGCTACAGGGATGGATTTTTATAGTCTTTGGAAACAGTTCTGTTGAATACAAAATACTGAAGTATTCTCCTACTATCTTAACGCACAGCAATTTTACAGGTGTACTGCCTTGAATGGTTTTTGTAGGCATATGTATTGATTGCACATTGCACCATTATACTGTAAAACTTGTGCTTGTTTCTGCAAAAATAATTTCCATTACTAAATGCTTATAATAGTTTTACATAGTTGTCCTTTATTAAAATGCGTAATAGATACTGCGGTCTGCAGTCATGGGGATCTTTGAAAGTGAAAACTTTTTTGAAAAAGCAATCAATGTGTCAAACAAAAATATGACCAATACACGTATTTCATAACAAATGTACATAAACTTTCATGGCAATTACAGTGCCATTTTGGTGGATGAATTCGAGGAATGATGAGGAACTGCACTGCTATTTTGCCCTCAAAGGCAGGGAGTGCCATTTCCCCTTAATGTAACAAATCCCTAGTGTTATTTTGTATTGTATCAGACTCTAATTGCAGGAATGTACAGAAGCTACTTTGGGGTAATTATGGAATATGTACAAAGATTAGGGATAGCATAAACACTACATTATACTAGTACACCCTTCTCCATGGAACTAAGATTTGTGTATGAATACAAAAGTAGGAATACTTTCCACAAATACTTGAAACATACTTTATTTTCACAGCCCTACAGAATAGCCCACAGGCAATACTGTACTACTGTGCTCATTGAGCTGTACTGTACCGTATGAAAAACTGTAAATGTTCAAAATTCATTTAATGAGGGTTGAATTTGAAAAGTCAAACTCAAACAATGTCTCTGGCTCTTGAACCAACAAAACTAAAAGGTAGGTTTCCTTCAGTCCAACAATTATCATTTTACAACAGACACAGAACAAACAAAATCTTACTTTCAGTTCATTCAACATACATATGATCTTCAGCCCAGTAACAGAGAAACTCAATCCACAGGTAAGTAAGTTTCAGTACAATTCCCAAGGCCAGAATCACAGGTACGTTTTCAGTGAAATGCTCCACACACAGCAGAGTCCAGTCAAGAACAAGAGCGCATGAAGCTGAGTGTATGTGTCTCCCCCAAACTCCACCCTCATACTGAGAGTTTCTGCCCTCCAAAAAAGCCCTCTAGCTCAGCTGTTTTCAATGAAGGGGCCGGGGCCCCTGGGGGGCCACGACATGAATAAGGGGGGGCGGCAGCAAGGTGTCAGGAAAAGTATACCAGTAGAACAAAATAAATCATTGAATAACTAATGTATACCAAAATGAATGAAGAAAAACAAGCTAAATAATATTCCCATTAGTTAAGAACTGCATTATATATGAATCTATTGCACCTTAACATTACAAACTATATCGTTATTTTATACATCCCTGTTATATACACCCCTGCCCTGGCTCATTGGCCTCCTTGGAAGTCCACACTACACAAGTCATCTCTACTGTGTTAACCTATTCAAAGTGTAGCAGATGGGGTAATTGCCACAGTCCTGTAGGATAATAAAACCTCTACGCTAACCTAGGAGGACTGAGCAGGACAGGATCTGACTCCCCCTTGCCCAATGCCTAGTAGGATTTAGTGCTGTCGTCGTGGGCAGCAGGTGGTTTCCTAGATAGATAGATAGATAGATAGATAGATAGATAGATACTTTATTAATCCCCAAGGGATATTCAAGGGAACATTCCTATTAGCAGTCACTTGCTAGAGTGAGCTTCAGAGATCTGCAGATTGTCAGGGTGCCTGAAGGGTGTTTAAACTGGTGTGTAAATGTGTACGACCCAACTAGTCACCACCCCAAGACTATCCCAACCCCAGCTAAACAGGTGAGGTGTCCCTTCCCGCAGGTTTAGAAACAATAACGAGTGGGCAGGTTAAGTGGAGGCTTGCTCAGTGGCAATTGCAATCAAAAGTCTCTCCAAGTACCACTGTGTGTGTGTGTGTGTGTGTGTGTGTGTGTGTGTGTGTGTGTGTGTGGTGTGTGTGTGTGTGTGTGTGATGTGTGTGTGTGTGTGTGTGTGTGTGGTGTGTGTGTGTGTGTGTGTGTGTACGAGTGGATGGGTAAAGTGGAGGCTTGCTCAGTGGCAATGGCAATCAAAAGTCTCTCCAAGTACACAGCAAGTGCTGATGCACCCAAACTGTGGGCACAGACGAGTAGGTGAAATCCTCAAAAGATTATATTTGTATCTCCTCCCGTAAACAGTGTGTACAAGTTCAGCAGCTTCAAACGCATCTTTAGGAGTGTTCCATCCATTTTCTTGTACCAGCAATGTGGACAGATCGTAGACTGTTTCATCACAAGGCAATTGACCCTTGGGTGTGCACTCATCTTCTCCTTACAAAGGTCAACCTCCTCTTGATTAAATAACTTCAGTCTGTCCTCCCCACCAGAAATCTGCGGGGCTGTGTAAAGTAGGATTGGACGACCTCCAGACTGACCCCTGGATGTAGCTGGTCTGATTCTATGAGTATTCCATGTCTGCACAACTTCATCCAGCTCTTTCTGCAAGACAATGCAAATGAAATTAAAATGATATAATACACACATTTGGTTTCTGCACGGTTGAATGAATTAGGCTAAATTAAGTTTAGTTTCTGCGCAGTGCGAGTTTATAAGCAAACAATCTACGCCTGCAGTTTCCAGCAGAGGGTTGTAGAAGTTTCAGCACAATTGAGTGGTCCATAATTCCATGCGAGTTAATGGTAATGCACTAAATATTAGATTTACACTGGCCTGAAGACTATTAATAGATTTTTTTTTTTATGTTTTCACATGTAATGGATCCTATAGTCGTGTGTTTTTTATTATGTACCTGTAACTAGCCTACTAAACTACTTTGTTTCCCCAGGTCCTTTGCAGGGAATTGAAGTCACCCTTAATGTGTATTGCATGTAGGCCTAACAGAAGTAATACATCCCCGAATAATGAGTTTTAGCAATACCCACGATAGGACTCACTTAGCCATGTCACATCGGGGTTTCGCACTTGGCCTAATTGCGGTACACCATATTGTATGTTTCATTTTAAATGGCATTTGATTAAAATCGATTTCTCACATTGGGTGAATGATGCAAACAGTAGCATAGCCTAACCTGAACTAGTTCGAGGAAGCAGAATTGCATTAGGCTCTTATCCAAAGGCATCGCCGAGAAGTGGCCAGCATCTTGCAATGATTTGAAGAGGTTCCATCCAAAACTGCACGCTCTGTTTGCGAAGGATACCCCACCATGACTCAATGCGCTGGTTTGGCAGTGCTGCGGCCATACAAAGAAACTTTTGATGCCTGCAAATGCATCGGAGTGCTCTCTTCTAAGGAAGACTTGCATGCCCTCGACGTGGCCATTCTCAGTCCCCCTATCTGCTCGCAGCCGCTCCGGACAGCCCCCCACAGCGTTCGATGCACTTGGTGTAATATGAGGGCAATGACTTTTAGGGTCATTGTTGGTGTTATACGCCTCCATCCACAATACGTACCGACTGTAGCCATCAATGCATCCGTTAATGCAAATTCCAAATGGCTTCAACTTATCGTATGAATCCATGTGCCACAGTGCGTTAGGCCCCGGGGTTGTGTACTGACGCCGCCTCAGACGACGTGCCCGTCTAATTTCCACCCCACGAGGATCAAGTGCCCTGAGTATCAGCCTTATAGTCCTTTGAGACACCACAAACCCCCTCTGGATAGCTCGTAGGTGTAGCCAACGATACCCCTGCATCTGTCCATTCCCATGCAGTTCCTCCTGCACGAAGGCTATCACATTGTCGATGTCCGACTGATTTCGCCTCCTACACAGTCCAAGTTCACGACACCGCCTCTTCAAGGTCCGAATAGAAATCACAATACTGTGATTCTGTGCTAAGACTGCAAGGATCTCTTTGTTAGATAATCCAATCTCGAAGTAACATTTAATTAAATCCTCCATTTCAGCAGCACTATGCCAGGACACGAAGTCTGTCAGCTCCAGCTCTGAATTACCTGGTTCTTCCTGGTAGCCTACATTTCTGACTTTTTTCTCGAAAATTTCGACTTTTTTTCTCAAAACTTTTGACTTTAATTCTCGAAAATTTCGACTTTTTAAAATTTCGACTTTTTTTCTCGAAAATTTTGACTTTTTTCTCGAAAATTTTGACTTTTTTTCTCAGAGATTTAGAATTAATATATTACTCCGTGGCCCTAATGCTCTTCCGTAGTAAGTTAAGTACTCATAGTTATGCTTTTATTTTTTTAATTCCCTGGGAAATTAAATCTTAGCATTTGACCTATGATTACCAACTAGGAGCAGTTGGCACAAAGATTAGTGCCCGGGAAAAAACTCCAGTTGTACTACCCTCGCCTTGGTAATGGATAGGTTTTCCATGTTTTTGGTGTGGGGGATACGGCAGCCACTGGAGGAAACCCATGTGGACACAGGGACAACACGCCGCCTCAAAATAACAAGGGCATAGCGGAAAAGCCCTGGACACAGAACCTCCCTCCCTGGTGGCAGTGGATGGCCATGAGCATAATAAAAGCAGTTGTAGTGCTTTTAAAGTGTTATTTACGGTTGTACCGTTGTGTGTGTGTATAAGCGTTAACAACTGCCCAGACGGAGCTCCACACATCCACAAACATCGTAGTGTGATACTTTTAGTGCCGAGAAGCTTTGTCGCTCCTGGGCGTGGCCACCAACATTAACCACTGACAAGACCCAGCTCCACACATCAACGGATATCTCATCACTGGTGTCCCTTCATTGTTATGTTGAGTATACTAAAATAGTTTGAATGGAGCAGAGAGTAACTTTCACAAACTACTTGGCAGCAAAATTAGGTGTTTCTCCTAATTACACTCTTATTTTAGTAAGAGTGACACAATTTAAAATATTTCTATGTTGAAGCTCAAAGACGTATTACCACGTAAAACAAGGGTATATTTATACTTCAGCACAGGAAACACCAGTTTTCCACCAGTGACTGTGGAAGGAACACACAGTGGGATGTAAATCCAAAACTCACAAATACCTTCCATTGAACTGGCATTTTATATCCTCCCTCTCCTGTTTCTATTCCACTATATCCCCCGCCGTTGTGCGGCCTGCTAATCCCCAAACTTCAATCACATACTTCCTTCCACATTTGCCGCCGTTATTCTCCGGCGTCTTTTTGCAGTTTGAGAGGGTTGGGATCTCTAATCCGTGTTCCATTACTGATTTAGGCTGGCAGCTGATTGAAAAGTGAAAGTGAAAGTGTTGTCTTGGTTTCCTAAGCCAGCCCAGGGTCTTTTCACTGAGTCTCTGGGAGCACAAACTATGATTCCTTGTAAGCTTGTATGTGCAATGTATGCATGCAATGTGTAGAGGGTTGTCATATGGCACCTCTTCATTCCTTTCCCATAATCGGATCCCAACTTCCTGTTCCTTTTCATTTTGTTTTGCCCATATGCATATACACCATACTTCTTATCCTACTTAAACATACTTTTCTCTGTGCATATGTATTAACCTAATAATTGCTGATCTAGAGTCCCATGATCATTATACACTCCCTTTTGATTCCAAAACAAATATTGTGGACAAACACTTCAACATGTTTCATCAAATTTGACAACAGAGCCACACAGTTGGTACTCACACTCAAAATGGAAAACAAGAACTGAGAATAGTTTGTGATCTCTTTGTCATATGAGGAAACAGAAGTGGGAGTGAAGATTGGAGTGAGTTGTAAGACCTGACACATTTGGCTCTCCTTAGGCAATATACACGCATGGCAGTGCACGTGTGTCCTTGTGTGTCAGCTCATCTTCACATCTCATCAAATCCTGTCCCTGAAGATGTTCATGAGCTAGTGTGGGAGCTTACTGTGCATGACACAGCTAAGAACATGCTTATATAAATGTACTAAAAATAGAATGTCCCCCAATATGTTCTTACTGTTTTCTTCGTTCAATTTGCTTTGAGATTAAAATTGAACTGTATTTACAGAACATGAATTTGGCAATGTTCTTGGTAGGACACTGTCAAGTTCTGGTTAGTTTGGTCGATTGGCGTCGGTCGATTGATTTTGTCGATATGCAGTTTACTGACGACAAATAGAGTTACTTTTCTGAGGAAAAAAAATGCTACTTAATCCCTTATTCAGGGGCAAGAGGTACATATGCAGGCCTGATGTATTTTTTTCAAGATTTTGTGTTTTAAAGCACGATAGGTTTTGAGTGGGAATGTATCAGACTTAGCACCTTGGCACGTATTGCAGCCATCAATAAGGACCCATTTATAATAAACACTGAATAAAACCTCGAACCACGGACAAAGAATCTGAGTGGTAGAATGTCAACCCAGATTTTCTTTGGTTGACTACAGCCCAAGTACTGGGAGTATAAACCTTTGGTACTTGGTTGTGCACACTATGTGAATTCCGTTATCTGCTAGGGCTAATCCCTTAAAATAGGTGAACTTTAAAAAACCATTAATCAACAAAATTGAATGCATTAATGAGCATTATCGTATAGCCTTAGCATAGGGGTTAGGGTTAACCTAGTCTGGCTGAGCAGAAATGGACGGCGTCTATAGCGCTAGCGTCGCCATTACCTTTATTAACATGATCAAGATTATTAAACATTATTATGTATGATAACTAGACAATTATTTAACTATTATCTGACTGTTAGATAATGCTTATTAGTGCATTAACTAGAATTAATCAATGGTTAATCAATGGACCAATGACAACAACACAACATAAATAAAACCAGCCTGAAAGATGTTGGTGAGAAGGTAGACATCGCTAATGCCGCCATGGTAAAGCTAGTGCCATGGTAATGCTTGTGAAATTGTTTAAACTAGCTGCTAATGCTGCCATGAAAGATGTCCCAGGTCGGCGGCAGAAGCTTTTCATGGCTCTCTGCGCTATTGTTCTTGAAAACAGCAGGTCCACAAGAAATTCTGGAGGTGTGACGCATTGATTGATGACTGAGAAAAAACGCGCGCACACACACACACACACACACACACACTGGGCTCACTCATGGCTGTAAGCGTGCTGTGACTGACTAGCGTGTAATAGACCTTCTCCGAACCGGGCGATAGATGGACACGAGGGCAGAGGAGGAGGAGAGGAGAAGGAGTGGGGAGGGGAGAACAGACCCACTGGGTTTCCACATGGCTGTCCGCTCAATGCTCTGATCTCCTTATACTTCATCCTCTCCTTTCCTTCCTCACTCTCCTCTGCTTCTCCCTTCTCTCTTCATGTGTTGGTACCTTTTTCGTCTCTCCTAACCTATTCTCCTTTCCTCACTCTCCTCCCCTTTTCAGCCTCCCCTCCGCAATTGCTCTTCATACTTCATCCTCTCCTCTACTATCTGTCATCACCTCCTCTCGTTTCCTCATGTCACCTCTTATCACCTCCTTTTCTCCTGTCTCCCCTTCCCCTCTATTCTACCCTCCTTTCCTCTTCTACACCCATCCACCTCTCCCCTAATCTCAGCTCTCTATCTCTCCTTCTTCTCTTTCCCCCTCCCCTCTCTCTCGTCACTATACTCATCCGCTGCTCTCAACGCCCTCCGGCTCCCCTCCCCCTCGTGTCCTCTCCACTCCCCCTCCTCCTCTCCCCTCCCTCCCGCCCCCTCCCCTCCTCCCTCCCTCCCCTCCCCTCCCCTCTTCCCTCTCTCCTCTCTCCTCCACCTCCCCCCCCCCCCCCTCCCCCCTCCCCCTCCTCCTCTCCTCCCTCTCCCTCCCCTCCTCTCCGAGTTGGTTTGGCTGACAAAACCCACTGTTTTTGTCCCTTGTACAAACGGAACTCAAACTACTGAGAACTGCTGATAGCCTCCCTCCCTATCAACCCCCCTCTCACGCTCCCCCCCACCCCTACCGGCAGCAGCAGCAGCAGCCAGGTGCCTCCCTCGTGGAGAAGGAGGAGGAGCAGGAGAGGAGGAGTTCTATTTATCAACATGGCTGACCTCCATCCCGGAAGGCTAAAAGAACCAATTACGTCTTGTCCAACTCACTGCCAAAACAGTTATTACTATTCTCCCTGGACAAATACAGCCGGCTGCCAAGGACTGCATCTGACTATGACAAGAATGGTTTGCACCACAAAGTTACAACGTGCGCTGAAGTTGGTGTTACCCCTAATGGTCCAACATTGCAGCTCAGCTGTATTTGTATTCTTTTTCTAAAAAAAAAGAGAAATTACATATATTATGAAGCACCTTTCAAAGGTCCCAAGCGTCGCATTTTAGGTAAACATCAGAGGTTTAAAAACTGATGTTTTAAAAAAAGAAGGAACAAACAGATGAAGAAGGAAGCAAACAGAAGACCACGTGTTTATGTTGGGGGGCAGGAGAGAGAACAGGGGGAGAGAAGCTGTGATGTGAAGGGGAGGCTTAACACACAGGATGAAAGTTGAATGTTCGGAATTAAAATAATGGTTTGGTTCAAATAATGGTTTCAGGACCCTTGGTGTGAGCAGGTAAAGGTTTCCAGAGTGTAGGGGCAGCAGAGGGGAGACAGGGGGTGGTGTGCAGTTGCCAGGAGATAAGGGGTTGGAGGATCAAACATAAGTCTTTCAGATGTCTTGCCAGCTTACTATCAACACAAATTAAACTATAATATTGAAATACATACAAAATATATATCATCCATTTCAGTTGTTTAGGGAGAGTGTGTTGTTTTGGGTAACATGCATTGAAATGTTAAAAGATTTATGTAACTGAAAGTTTTTTTAATTTGTATTTTTATTTTTTGTGTATCACGTAGCAAATTCAAAAACCTTGCCTCAGTTGTGTTGTTGAAGTATCTGGCTTCTGTGTACACAACTCAGAAAAAAAGTTGTATATTGCCCCTAAAGTTTCAATATGCA
>OLKM01002355.1:49759-61702 GCA_900291075.1 Melanogrammus aeglefinus | reverse complement strand
CAAGCGCGGAACGCATATATTAACCGCAAGCAAGCACAATGCTACAACATACACGGAAACGCACACAAATGCGCACAAACTACATACACAACAGCACGCGCGCACACTGCATGCACGTCAACAAAGGTAGCCGACAACGGAAGCGCACACACCACACACACACACACAGTACACGTACAAACAAACCCACCCACACCACACACAGGTAGACGTTTTAAAACGGCTCCGCATCGTCACATACGCACAGGTAAGACACACACGCGCAGCAACATGGCACAACATACACGAAAGCGGCACCATGCGCAAAAACTAACCAAACACATACACACACGCGCACACATATTCAACAAAGGCAGCGACACATACACGGAAAAGCGCACACACAAAGCGTGCAATACAACACCAGACACACACGCACAGGTAAAGCATTGGCGGCACGCGTAGGTAAGAAACCACGCACGCGCCACACACCGAGTGACGCTTCGCCCGGCTAAACACGTTTCTTTCTATAACCTGTGAAATTGCGATAAAATAAGGGAAAGGGACAATTTCTCACCTCGACAACAGCGGGGGGTTTCGTTCATATTAAAAACGTTAATTGTTAGTTAAATTCAAACATCGCACCGCCGGCATATCAACTGCAAGAGTTCAACGTGAATTCTTAAAGAAGACAGCCTCCTTATAACACAGAAACGAAAAAACATTTGGGTTTCGGTAACACATATTGGTTGAATTCCTGTTCTATCAGAGTTCTGCCACAAGACCACACCTGTTTGTGAAATGTAAATCCTCTCCACCTTTGAAGCCTCCCAAATGTCTGGGATATTGAATAATCCCCCTCCCCCTGTGGACTGGTTTCAAGTTGTTTTATTTATTATGTTTTGTGTGGTTCTATGTGGTGACTGTAGGCCTACTGGCTCTTGCCTGTCTTTGCCAGGACCACTGGAAGAGAAGTTTTTAATCACAATAATGACTTATTTATTTTTCAACTCACCAATGTTACAGGGTTGGCAACTACGTCTGAGGTTGGTATTTCTACCCCTTCAGTGGGCGTGTTGATGACGGTTCTGGCATGTCATTTGAAGTGGCCCGAAAGATAAAATCAGCCTGTTGCCTTTTTTTGCTAAAGTTTAAAAAATATTAAAATGTTCGCACGGGCTTGTTGAACGAAATGTTTATAACGTGTAAAATTCTAGGCAAAATGTATATATTATGCGCTCAGAAATTTTGTTACATTTCATGGTTCCACAATTATTCCATGGGTTTAATTACAACTAGAGGTTTGAGCGCGCGCAATGCTCACGCGAATCTCGTTCCATTAAAACAGTGTCAGTGGTTAAGTTCTATTCAGTAAAAAGGAAGGGGCGGTAGAAGGTCGAAAGATGAAACTGGCATTATGCCTTCGCCCCACACTCGGCCCGTAGCTTTGGTCACTGAGGACTGGACCTCGATGATTTGAAATTAATACAACTGTATCAAAAGCGGTAGACAAACCCTTCTCAAGAGATGAGTAAATGATTAATTAATAACCCACAAACCCCCCACACCCCACAACACAACGACAGACACACACCCAACAATACATTACCGCCGCATTGAAGCTACACATTTTTCAAAAGCCTGGATTATTTAATATCATTTCACAAGTTTCATGGTTCGAAGTGTAATTTATATATAGGGGACTCTGCAAGCCTCTGTGTGGAAGCGATCAACTCGCATCGCCATACGCAGTGGAGGAAGTTTATAACCACATCCTTTTTACTACATTCATGTTTCCTTTCCCCTTTCAAAAAAATACAAGATAGTGTCCGTATCGTTGTTTGGTGAGGCTGTTTACACACAAACCACAGCATTTAAAGTGCACACAGTGGTCACTAATCGACAAGGCAGAAACAGAAGCTAGAGATAAGAAATCAGGTGGAAGGCCAAGTACTTTAACAGCCCTTCCTGTGATAACGTTGTTGTCTATTGTGCTTGTGTAAGTTTTGCGGTGGGTTGTGCAATCAATTGAGATCACTAGTTATCAGAATTTAGTTTTTACTGTAGGTCAGTTTGGTGAGTGTAAGAAAAATACCGCTTAACTCTTAACCCAGGTGGACATTGATCATTGGCCAGGAGATGTCTGTTCGGTTTTCATGGTGAAACGCTAGTTGAATTGGTGTTCGATGAGAGGAGAAAAATATCGCTTTGGCTTTGGTTGTCCAACACCAGAATTGAGCGCCCTTCTTAGAGAGTACTGTGATCAAACGCTGAATACACATAACATACACGCAACCAGTGGGCTGGTGGGGTATTACATTGCCCTCCATGTTTTTTACCAACACACACTCATCCATTTTGTTCCAAACAACACTGAATCACCTGTTTTTATGTTTATTTAAATAATATCCATTAGATTAAGCCCAAACCTTTGTCTCTTGTAGTGTGTACAATCTAGTTGTGATTATTTACTTAGAACTTGGTTAGGCATTAGAGAGAAAATATATAAACCAAAAAATCACACCCTTCCTTCAAGGACTCCCTCGACAAGCAACTCTCCCAAAAAAACACAAGACTAGCTTGCTAGCTTTACCAATATGTTCCGACTAGCAATGAGTGTTGGGGGGCAGCTTGTGAGTGGGGTTGTGGGACAGCCACAGATACTTATGGAGATTTTTTTATTTTTTTAATTATCCGCTATCTGGATGTGAAAAGAATTTCATAACAGATTACAAAAAAATGCTTCTAAAAAAAACCCAGCTATCCTATCCATCTTTAATACGAATAAAGAGTGAGCATTTGTTCAGCCCGGGGAATTCACCTTAAGCATTGGGAGTGTTGCTGAAGAACATTTTTTTTCTTTTCTTTCTCTTTCAATTTGTATGACATGCGTGTCATTGTGAATCATTCTCCCATCCGCGCGTGGGGAGCGATCCTCCGCTCCCCCGCCGTTGTAGCATTTCAAAAAAGCGATTACTTAGGTGAGGGAAACGCTTTGTGTCTCCGGTCAGACCAGTGTTTCCAGGGCGATGGAGTAAGCTTAGGGTTGGATAAGTTTGAATGTGATTATTTCATATCGCCCCGGCGCCGACCTCACGCCTAGAAGAATGGCGCCCGTCAAGAGAAACATCAATATAAGATTGGGATAAAGGTCAGAGAGGGACATAGGTCTTTTGACCCCTGAATGGCTGTCCTTTGACATTGCCGCGCCCAGTTACAAGAGTCACAGTAGGCTACACTAGACCTTATGTAATCACTTGTTATTAACACTCAGCAGACCACGTTATTTAGCTGTTATCAGCTGTGTTACAGTTTACAAATGGCAAATGCCCACAGGTCCCTCCCTGCGGGAGATGCATATATCACGTAGTAAGATACCAATATTTATGTTTCTGTGCAGATCTGGTAGTGGCACCGTGCTTCGGAAGAGACCAAAAAGGACTTTTGGGTGGACTTGTTGGACTTGGGGTGCATTTTTTAATCAATACATATTATTAATGTTTAACCATCAAAGAGGATTTTATTAATATGCATGACCAATACAGCAAAGGGGGCTTTGCTTCATCCACCAAGCAAACTAGAAAGACTCATTTAGAATGGGAATGTATGCATTTTTCTGTGCTTTGTGTGTGCGTTGTGTGTGTGCGTGTGTGTGTGTTGCGTGCGTGTGTGTGTGTGTGCATGTGTGTGTGTGTGTGTGCACGTGTGTGTGCGTGTGTGTGTGCTTGTGTGCGTGCGTGCGTGCGTGCGCGTGCGTGCGTGTGTGTGCGTGTGTGTGTGTGTTTGTGTGTGTCATGAGGATGGTAACTGACTGATGGCTGTAGGGATTTTTTCTTTTGTTTTGCCAGGGGAATAAATCTCCTGAGACGATCTCTCAGTGTCATGCCTCTCATGTTCAATTGGGTCATCACTTGCGTTCTCTCAGTGTGTCCTGTGTCATTAAGTTCAAGTGCCTTGATCTATTGCTACCCATGTACGGGGCTATGGATCAGTCAACACGAAATCGTCTTCTGATTAGAAATAAACTTGCATTCTGTGTGTGAACTGTCTTTGTATGTTGCTTTTCGACAGCATATTGGTGTTCACTTATTGTTTTTATTCAGAAAGAGTATTGTTTTAAAAGATTCTTTTGACCTTATATATATATTACAGTTGTCCCCCTTATGTTCTCTGTCCTACTTTTTAAGAGAATGGGGAAAAAATCCCAGTGCGTCCTTCTGCATGGTCGGGCATTTTGTTAATTGGCACCTGAACACTTGGGAAATGTCCAAGCAATTACCTTTGCAGGTGACCGCAATATCAGGTGCAGAATGGGATAATTAGCTAGCAGTTGATGCGTTTCAGCAGTTTCTTGTCTTGACTTGTCATGAGGTGCCAATATTTAACACAGCAGGTAGGAGTGAGAGTGGTGGGCGAGTGGAGTGTGTTTTTTTTTTTCTTAGGTTTGTACCATGTTGCATTTTTTAATGTAAAATTCAAAGGTTTAAATTAAACCAGTTTGTCCACCTCAACAGAGGTCTCTTTCATTGTTGCTGAAATACGACTTGACCGACTGGGAACCTGACATGATGTGAAGCTTCAGAGCCTCCTGTCCACTATATGTCTGCTCTTGGTATCAAGGGAAGTTCCATACAAAGATCATAGTGAGTAGGGACGCAGAGAGGTCAGGCGTCACGCCGGCGTGCCCAAGGGAACAGAGGCTTTCCCCTCTTCTCCTTCATCTTTCATCCATCATTGAAGCCGCTTCTTTCACCACTGCTAACGCTACACGCCGACAACCATCAACTCTACCTTTGCCTTTCCCTCAGGGGGACCTCACTCATTCCATGCAAATTCTAGCAAACAGCGACCAAACCTTTCCTGCCTGAAACGACCGCCTCCAGCTGACCCTGTCCAGGAGAGAGCCTCCTTGTCATCGTAATTCCGCCTGTCAACCACTCACAGACATCAGACGGTTCAAGTCTCACCGCGTGGCTCATTGTCGCAGCACTCGTCGTCTCACAGAAGCACCCAGTGCAACATCCAGACGGCGGTGTGGGCCGACAGCGTGGGCTGTTAAAGCGCCTGCAGATGATTCAAAATTGCAGCGGTGCGCCTCGTTCTGCTCTTGCTACTCGCGTCAAGTTCCAACTCTCTGAAGTGGAGTTAAGGATCGCGGTTGGGTCTTTACAAATAACCACCAGTCCAGTCACCCATAAACCTGCCTCAAGCTGCCCTTGGTGGTCTACTAATGCCAACGCCAGATGGCCTTCGCTGCTTAGTAGTAATTGCCAATCGGTACTGTTTTAAAGCACTATTCCTTTGGGGTGCAGGCGACCCAGCATCATACTGCCTTCCAGAGTCTCTCACAGACTTCCACAAGCTTCTGAAGACTGAGAGTTCCTCCTGAGCACCCATTATTTATATTATTTTTAATTTAAACACAATTAATGTAATTTGTAAGTTGTACATGACAAGCACCTCTTGCCAAAGCAGTTCGCTAACTCTAAATTTGCAGGTCAGTTCAAATGAATGTAGCCTAAGTGTTTGGTATTTACCTTCACCTATTATGAAACAGCAAGTGGAACTGCTGTTGCTAAATAAAGTGCGATGTTGCCATCGTCTACATTTCCCTAGAGTTTGCATTGCATAATAACTGCCCTTCTCTCCTCAAAACGGCAACATTCACTACTTATAATGAGGATTAATTATACAATTTAATGGCAGTCTTTTACAGAAGGCAACAGAAATGAAAGAGCTGTGTTTTCATTTTATTTTCTGTGTGTGTGTTGTGTTTTAACTCTCTAAATAGCCAAGCATCCGTCTTCTCTGGTCTCCCTTATCCCAGCTCAACCCCCCTAATAGCAGGTGAAATGAGGTTCGGCACACCTGGTACTTTGCACGCGCTCGCTTCAAGCCGCATGCCGTAGACAGGCAATAACTCACATGTGATTGGTTGGCATAGCACCGGCCGAATACTGAGGACATCAGTCGCAGAAAGAGTTCCAGCATGGTCCATGGCTAATGACAACGGAGGAGGTGCGCCGAGCGCGGAAGTGCCGAGAATAGGAGAGGAAACAGGAGCTGGAGGAGAATTATACAGATGTGGTGGGGTTGGAGGGGGGGGATGACAGCGGGGGGAGACTTCAAACAGTTCAATTTTAAACAGTTCTTTCCATCAGCTGGAACTTGTCCGCCCCTTAAATAGGCTAACTGGTCATTAAATATAGCCCGACATCCGCTGGGTGGATGGTGTGTCTGGGTCTCACGGGAAGCAGTCGTTCAGTAGGAAGGTAAGTTTCACTCTGGAGAGTACAAGGCTGCATCTGGTAGAGGAAACGTGGCATGACCTCTGAATTCAATTCACATCTCGTGATAGACCGCAGGTCTCATTGTTTACCGTAAGTCTGTAGGTCTCATGATACACCGCAGGTCTTATTGTATACCGTAGGTATGTAGGTTTCATAATATGTTGCAGGTCTTGTTACACAGGGTCGGCTTAGCTCAGGAGGTAGAGCAGTTGTCTTGTAACCTAAAGGTTAGCTAGTTCAATCCCCAGCTCCTCCTAGCTGAGTTGATGTGTCCCTGAACAAGACACTTAACCCTAAATGCTCCTGACAAGCTGGCTGTCACCTTGCATGGTTGACGTCGGTGTGTCATTAAACGATGCAAGTCGCTTTGGATAAAAGCGTCTGCTAAATGCCCTAACAGATACTGGAGGTCTCATTGTATACCATAGGTCTGTAGTGCTAATGATGTACTATAGGTCTCATTGTATTCCATAGGTCTGTAGGTCTCATACAGTAGGGATGTAAAATTATGACAGTACCCAGTGAAGGTTCTCACTCTGATGGTGGGTTGTCGCTCTCCTGGCAGGCCTCAAGTGTGGTTCAACACCATTTTTCTACACTCTGTAGCAGTAATGCCATGTTCTTACCCATCTGTGTACATTCATTTTTAAAGTTTTTTGTTCCCTTTAAATTTAAATACATTGTAAAATGTTATTTCCGTAGGTGGTCATTTTTCTTCTACCACCAGTGACTTGACATCTCTTTCCTCACAAACCAACTCCTCGCGCTCCTCCTATATTAAAAAGCTCTATCCGCTAATAATAGCAGACTGCTAAGGTAATATACTCAAGTTACCGTATATTTTTTCCCGTCATTTATAAAAGTGCATTTCTTCGCATTCTCTTGAATAGCGCTGGCGGCGCTGCATGTGCAGTTTAATCGTGGATGTAAGAACCAACATTTTAGCTTTAGTAATCATTTCAAGTAACCCCGCACGTTGAAAGCAGCGTGTCTTCATTGGAACTTAAGTGGTTTGTGTTTCCAATGGGAACAATTCCACCACTGCTCCAAAAACCTTGGTGTGCATCGCAGTGTCTTCCACTAACTCATGCATTAAACGCAGAACCAGACCTCCGATGGCCGCGGCCGACCCGGCGCTCGTCCGGTGAGCCGCCCTGAACCGGACCGAGGGTGGATCCCACAGCCACTGACTCTCTCACCGCACACTAACGGGATATTACAGTTTTTCCTTTTGAAGTGTCATAAAGAACCCTATATATAGAGAGATATTAATCTATTGTATACACAGTATATAGATATATACATATCTATGTATAAATAAATATAGGGTTCTTTATAACACTTATAAAGGCAAAAATTATATTCCTTAATATTTTTTTATAGGAACAAAAAACGTGATATGAACCAAAGCGGGAAATCTCTGAACCGCCAAGTCCATATAAGGTGCCCTACACCCTAGCCACCTTATCTGTCTGTTTATTAAATAATAGAAATAACAACACATTTAGCTGCCATGTTCCATCCCCACAGTGCCCCAGTAAAGACAAACAACGCGCAGTGTTTCTGACACCACAGGGGCAGGAACATCAGTATCTACAACAACACAAAGACAAAACTATGAGCGCTGCTGACCCTGAACAAATGGCGTCATGGGAAAGAAAAATGGAGAAAGAGAACCTCCCCTCCCCCCCCACACGTGTTTGTTTTAAAGTGCTGGAGGAGGCGTGCTGCTTATAAAACACGAGCGCTAGCTGACGGCTACACCACCTGCACGCTGGGCCGTGGAGGCTGCTTACCACACGTCAGCCTCCATTAGCCGCATGAGCTGAGACAGGCCAGCGCCCAGGCTGGGTAGCAGCGCGGCCCACCTCAGTGGACGCATGCTGGGGGAAGGAGAGGGGAGACGACGGCCTGTTGGCCTGGGTGTAGCGCTGGTGGGGAGATGGTCCTGTCTTCCTTATACCAATTCAAGATAGGAGTCAAGTTAGAGGGACCTGGTTAAACTGGTGAGGAATAAAATAATGCCAGGGCAATTTTCAAAGTCCTACTCCGTTGCAACACTTTAAAGGATCTTCAGGAGAGTAATCAAAGTGCCCTCATGCAACACACACACACACACACCATCCATTTAGGCAGAGAAACACATGGTTACTCACAGACCTGCAAGCACTCACTCTCACACGCACACACATACACACACACACACACACACTCACTCACTCACTCACTCACTCACTCACTCACGCACGCACGCTCGCACGCACTCACGCACGCACGCACGCACACGCACACGCACGCCGCACGCCACGCACGCACGCACGCACGCACGCACGCACGCACGCACGCACGCACGCACGCACGCACGCACACACACACACACACACACACACACACACACACACACACATCTGATTGCTCTAAGGGGGCTTATCTTGAATCAGAGCTAGACCCCTCTGATTTGTCCCCCTTTATTATTAATGTTTTTCCCCTTGCAGTAAAGCAGTAGGAGGAGGAGGTCTGATGAATGTGTGGCACAAGCACAAGCCGCTCTCTCATTGTCTCCTGAGGTAATTAGAACAGCTTAATAGGCCCTCCGGGCCAGCTCGAAATTACTAGCCGGGACACACGGTGTCAACAAAACAATCATCTGCCATAGATCACCGTTACTACCGCTGCGTTGCAGGGGGGAACCAAAGTAACTCCTGAAAGTCACCACAATTGGACACACACACAACTCGAGGAGGGACCAAGCTTACCGGGGCACGTGCAAAGATGGCCAAAATATACTGACAGAATAATTATATCTTGTATTATCTACCTAAGTAGGCCATGTTGAAAAACCATGAGCTCTTGAAATATTAATATATATTTAGTTATTTTTTATGCGTTTATTCATAACTTTATTCAAACAATTTGCTTGCTGCGTAGTGAGGACTTGGCGTGCTAGTAAAACCGATGTATACCTCTGCTCCTTGAAGGTCATTAGTGTTTAGGCACGCTGCAAGGCAAGATAGTCCGATAGATACAGAGAGAAACAGGCCGATGTTTAGTTTAGTTTCTTTATTTGACAATTTCCTTTAAAGGACAATAATATGGTTGAAACAACAATGTACATGTACGGTTGAAAAATAATCAAGGATAACACAAAAAAGTCCCTGGACAAATTTCAATTGTGGTCATTTGGTGTTTTTGTTTTGGTGTTTGTGGATATAAAACTAGAATGTGTGTTGGAGTTCTGCACTGCATGTCTGTGTTAGTGTGCGGGTATCTCAATGGGTTCATTTGTGAGGTCCCAGTCTTTTTCTAGTTCTAGACAGCTCACTTTCATCTTTGATCCAGAGGTATCATCTTGATGCCTCTGGTATATTGTGGATTCAGGGGGCTAGGTACTACTCGAAGAGTGGTATTGGATGAACAACTTCCCAGACTTGATCTTCAGTCTCTGGGAATTTGAGAGCTTTCGGTGGGATCTTGCCCGTTTGGAGTGTCTATTAAGTCCAGCTCAGATCAAAGATTTCCGACAAGACTGCTTCCAACGGGCGACTGCTTTGCACAAAGAATCAGAAAGTTCACGTTCTGAAACTGGGCTGCTGACACTGCTGCAGCGAGCACACAAACACAGATGAAACAGAATGAACACGAAAGACAGTGTCGCTTCTGGGACACGCAGGGAAACGGCCTACAACAGTGACAACGGCTTGTTGTTGTGTTGGCAGTCACGCTAGCTAATAGCAGGTGCATAAGAGGAAGGGTTGAAATGAGAAAGCAAAGAGTTCAGAGCCGTCTGCGGCTGTTGCAGCAACAAAGCGCTTTGGGATCGCGTAGGCACTGAGACGGAACCCGATGCATCTGCTTTCCCTAATTCTGAACACCTTTTTCGCAGAGCCACTTTTATCCTCAGAGACGACTCATCCAAAGCTAAACTCATGCACTGTATTTCCACTAGACCCCACTAATGATAACGTTGCAACAGGTGAGAGCCGAATATCAATGCGACCCGCAGGGTTGTTTCCACCTTGTTATAATCCCGTCTTTTAAATGAGCTACAGTAGCTTACCTGCGGTATGCCGTAAACTAGTCACCGTCATTGTTGTGATCCATCACCCACCATGTTTAATCATCTAGGCTTTGTTTTCCATTCCCTGTACTGTCTTGCCACCCTGCGTTTCGTCAGTGCCATCTACGTACTGACCTTTGTGCTTGGTTCAGCCGCCTCACCTCAAAATGATAACCCTGGTGCACTGGTCAGCTGTCTCACCCTTCCTCAGTGGCATCTAAATGTAAACCCTTTTCCGTGGGTAAACCGGCCTGCCTTCCCCAGAATCAATCGTGACGTTAACCTTCTTACTTGGGTTAAATGGTCACAAGGGATAGGCACTCTTCTGCTCAATAAGAGCAGGTCTGTGTCGTGAGTAAACATTACCTGATTTGATTATTGATTGATTGATTGATTATCTGCAATGCGAGGAGGATCTGAAACGCTCTGTCAAATAAAAAGCTCTGTCAACCTGTATTCTGGACTCACTCTGCTAGAGAGGAGTCTAATGTATGCGTGCATTAAACCTAGGTTATATTTGTTTGAAAAGTGTTGTGTGCTTTTTGCATTTATGAATCTCATCTTTACTAGACGCAATATCTGTTCAAGGAAATTGCCATAACAATTTGCATCGTTGGGAGGAGGCTGACGTCAGCCCCGCTGCTTTACTGGGTCTACTGGGGTGTGTGTGGTCTGTGGCCCCATTAAGCTGCCTGTCACGTCTGTCTTCTACGTGGAGACCTGAGGACCGCCTCGGGACGACGTCAGCTTCTGGTCTGCTGCACTGTGGACAAGCAGACCGCCATGTTTCTGGAAGCATGAGGAGGACCACTTCGGAGGAGACACACGCACGAACCCACGAACCCACGCACCCACACAAACACACACACACACTCACACACACACACACACACACACACACACACACACACACACACACACACACACACACACACACACACACACACACACACACCACACACACACACACACACACACACACACACACACACACACACACACACACACCACACACACACACACACACACACACACACACACACCACAGCACGCACCACGCACACACACACACACACACACACACACACACACACACACACACACACACACACACACACACACACAAATAAAATAAACACAAATAGACATCGTTTTTGTGAACGCACACAGACACAATCCTTCACGTCCACGTGTATGTGTAAAGAGAGTAATAGACTTTATCGCACATGTATAAACACATCCGATGGTACACGCAAAGACATGCCCATAAAAACATACATACACAACACACATACATGCACACACACACTGATCTGCTATATACTATATAGCCCCTTACTCCCAATGGTCCTTCTCCTCCTTCATTCTCCTAAGACCACCCCTCTTACACTCTTATGTGGTACGTCCTGCCACTTAACGTACGCTCCCTATAGTATGTTGTACGTCCTGCCACTTAAAAAGAGTACATTGCGTTGTGTATCTTCTTATCCTAGCTATCTTTATTGTCTACCGGGTCGCTATGGGTTAACCTAGCGATTGTAAGTGCTCTGGTACTTATAATCACTAGTTTCTAGAAACATCTTTACCCTACTCACAGCGATGCGTGTGTTGTTTCTC
>OLKM01002355.1:39759-47259 GCA_900291075.1 Melanogrammus aeglefinus | reverse complement strand
CTTCGGCGTCACGTAGCCCATCCCCATCCCATTAGCAAATCAAGGTCATTCTAATGGCCACCAGTGTGAGAGACCATTAGAATTATAAACACACACACACACACACACACACACACACACACACACACACACACACACACACACACACACACACACACACACACACACACACACACACACACACACACACACACACACACACACACACCCACACACACACACACACGATCACACACAAGGGCGATTAGAAATCGACAAACAAGAAAAAAAAACGACACGCTCAGTGCACTATTCTATGCTCACACCTGGCACGTCTTGCTTTTAATCACCCCTCCCACTCTCTCTCTATCTCTCCCGCTCTCTCTCCCCCTCCTTCACTCATTAGCTTCTTATTATGTTCCCTCTTAAAGGACACATTGGTGTAAGTAGTGCCTCTTGGTCTCCAGTGCATTGCAGCACCCCCTGTTGACCTCAACGTACCCCGACCAAGTGGTACCAACAGAAGCGCTCTAACACTTGGCCCCTCTTGGTGCTTTGCGGCGGCAGCAATGAGACAATCATTTAAAAGACTCATCACAACAATAAGTGCAGTATAGTTAAATATGTATAGTGCAGCCCTACATTTCTATATACAAAACTATAGTCACCAAAATGTTTGACCTCACATGTCCAGGAAGTTCGTTCCTAATCCTTGGCGTATAGAAACTTAAAGCTGCTCAAACCACGCTTGGTCGAACCCTGGGAGCAGAGAGCACGCCGTCCGCCCCTCGCAGGGACAGACCCACTACATCTAGGCAACTATCGTCAAACACTCTAAAATATTGAAATGTTATCCTATTCACTTATTCACTACTCTATGACGAAACAGTTCGTTTTTGTTTTTTTTACAATTGACACTCAAATATGAGAAACATCCTCTACAGCGGGATTTCTTTGGGTCATGACGACGATCAGCCGTACATAAATCGCTACATATATTTCCGATTCTGATCAGTGGAAAGCTGTCATTTTACTCTGCAGTCGCTGTTTATGTCTGGATTAGTTATCAGGAAGAGGATAAACTAACACAAATATTATACAATGTCTCATTATTGGTAAACAATATTTATATCCAAAATCGATCCTTAACAACATGCAATATTAATTAATAATATATATTCATAGTTTGTTGGTTGCGGTCTATGTTACTACAGTTGGCTAAGCTGCAAATACTACACGTAATTATAATGTCACCATAGCAAAAGTATGAATATTACAATAACAATATTAATATCATATGACATGCATATTTATTTTGTGGCCAATGAATTGAAGACTCAACGTCAACACACAGACAACAACCACAACAATCAGAAGCTGTCGCGTGGTGTTAAGCACGCGCAGGACCTCCAGCGCCAATGACAGGCGGTGTCATTTATAGACTCACACTGGCTTAGCTTACAGCCAATCGTAGGATCCTGTGTCCCTGCCGTCCATATTCAACTTGCATTGGGCACGGTTGTCACGCATTTCAATGGAGTACAGTCAAATGCAAATCAATGGAAATATGTCCTATTCAGAAAGAAACATGGAAAGCCGTTTTCATATTGACTACACTGGGATGAAAGCATGCAGCCGGTGGACATCTGTTGTGTAAACACCATTCGTGAAGAAACCGATAAAATACAAACTCGACTACTAACACTTAAAAAGCTTTTGAAAAACCTTCACGTGAAACATGGGGGAAAAGAAGGGCACGACTCAATCCATAATCCATGGGGGACGTATTTGAGGGTTGCTTCAACATGCTGGGTAAGACTGATTGATTGATTCCAAGGCAGATTCAACATCTGCAATATTCAGTGACAGCTTTGATCAAATACTCAGGTACATGGGGAGACAGTCGAGGGGCCAATGCTGTCTTCAAACTCTTTTCCCGAGTGACGGAATACATGATGATGGGGGTGTACTTATTCTTTATTAATAAAGCTAAATAAAACATTTCAATTAAACTTGATGGTACATAAGTTGCTCTCCACCAGAGGAAATCAACTACAACTCCGCCCGTGAAGCAGTGTTGACCTTGGACCAATCAGGGGCCAGAGACTGGCCCAAAACAATTCAAGTAAGTGTACTGTTTTCTAGCCGGTACAATACAGTCAATCCCCAAACATCTGATTGGATCACAGGGAACCACTTTCACTTGTTTCTGTGTGTGTGTGTGTCTGTGTGTGTGTGTGTGTGTGTGTGTGTGTGTGTGTGTGTGTGTGTGTGTGTGTGTGTGTGTGTGTGTGTGTGTGTGTGTGTGTGTGTGTGTGTGTGTGTGTGTGTGTGTGTGTGTGTGTGTGTGTGTGTGTGTGTGTGTTTGGGTGTGTGTGGGTGTGTGTAGGTGTGTGTGTGTGTGTGTGTGTGTGCGCGTGTGTGTGTGTGTTTGTGTGTTGGTTTAATATAATTTTCTTTGGGATGAATGTGTGCGTTGTTGCATGCAGGTTACATGTATACATCTTACCGTAATGTATCTGTGCGGCTGAGAGTGTGTGTGTGTGTGTGTGTGTGTGTGTGTGTGTGTGTGTGTGTGTGTGTGTGTGTGTGTGTGTGTGTGTGTGTGTGTGTGTGTGTGTGTGTGTGTGTGTGTGTGCTTGTGTGTGCACACAATTATGCATTCAGAGACACAGCCCCGGCTGATGAATGGTTGAGCTGGAGTTCCGTCTCATCGAGAGGCGTTCCGTGTCTCCCACGGTTACGCCTGGCCTCTCGTCTTATTAGGGCATTGAGGAAGACGGCGCTCGCTGACGAGCGACCAGGAGACGAAGCAGATACAGATAAAGCGTTGTCATTAAGGAGTTTTTTTTTTAATCTATGCTAGTGTTCAGTTAGGTTACAATGATGATATTTATGATGCAATTATGAGCGTGAGTAAGTGTGCATGCGTCTTGATAACCCTTTACCCTGTCTGTCAATGTCCTTTGTCGCCACATTCAGTAAAAAAAAACTTGAATCTACTCAAGAGCTGTATGAGGGAGCAAACGCAGGACAAATAGGGGCACATGCTGTATTTAGGGAAAAGGGGATTTTGTTTTACCATAGTAGTACAAAAACAGGCAGTAATAAATAAATAGCAAACAGATAAATAAGCTCCAGATCATATAACAATGGTTGAATGAGGCTGAACATAAAAAATGCCAGCAGACGGACAACCAGGAAACTGAAATATCATTAAAATACATACAAAAATACAGTGCACACCGCCCGCATGCACCTCAAAGTAAGAAGCACATGTGAGGATGCTGTTCATCGCTTGTTCCTGATCTATGAACAGCATCCTCGCATGAGGTTATCCATCATGAGAACCAGTAACCTTGCGCTGAGGGTACTCTGGTGCTCAGGGTCGGTGTAAAGTAGGTGAGGGTCCACGGTAAACTGTGTGGCCTCAGCTACAATGTCTTCCTTTAGTCCTCAGACGACACCTCCATCCTAGGCCTCGTCTCCAACAACGATGGCCACCTGCAGGGAAGTGAATCCGCTTACGAGGTGGATAGTGGACTCCAGGAAGCGATCCCTCATTCACACCAATGGTGCAGTGGTGGAGAGAGTCGCCTGCTTCACGTTCCTCTGCGATTGGCTATTGGCCTTGGCAGTAAAAAGCTGGCCAAAAGCATCCATTTTTCCAATGGGGACAAAGAAAGAAAATTGGCCTGTCCATCACAAATCCCATCTATAGGGTTCCATGGAGAGCATCCTCTCTGGCTGAACCACTTCCTGTTACGGCAGCTGCTCCCCTGCTGAGAACAGGGCCCCCTAGAGGGTGGTGGAGGGTAACACATCATTGGCTAATGTTTGCCTTTTCCACGGAAAACTTTTCCAGGTCCAAAACTGTGTTTACACTTATTTTGTTTTCCAGAGTGGCCGTGGCCGTGGTAGGTCCATTGTAGGCTGAACTACAATGTGTTCATCATCTGATTGTGGTGGGATGTGAAGGCAGAACAGAAGCAGGATTTACGCCTTGGGTAGACGACAATGCATGGTCTGCTGACACTCCTACAGAGGGAACAAGGCGGTCGTGGTTTGGGGTCATCAACCCGAGTTCCTGACATGTGAACCATCTGACAGAATGAAGTGCAGGACATGCAGGACAGGCGGATGGGGTTGGGCTAGGAATTGGCCAGCTATAAAGTCTTCATCAAACCCTTGTGTGCAATAGATGGCTGCCAAATTAGGACCCCCCCCCCCCCCCCCCACACCTCCCAGCACTGACTATTGTATCCTAATTACAAAGGATTCTTCCCATCCATACGCAGGCAATTTATGATTCTAAAGGAATGTTTCTTGACATTTTTGTTGGCTACCCTAGGTCAGTCCATGAGACACGTTTTAAAGAGCAGCTTGTTTCACATGTCTAGACACTAGCCCTAAATCAGGAGACTTGTATTTGGTGATGGTGGCTATCCCTTTTTTGTACAATCCAGTCTACCTTATCACTCCTTACAATGAGCCCTTTAATGGCTGGGTACAGAGAACGTCCCAAAAATTATCATTCCAAAAAAAAGCCTTTTGTATGAGAAAGAGGAGATTGGAGGTCTATCCTTTTCAGAGCCGCGGAGGTTAGGCTCACATTTGCATCACTTGTTATAACATCATGGTGCCTTTTTAACACAGCGTCTGCATACGCAATGGAGACAAGCTGGGAGCCAGATGCAGATTGTGCCCAGGACAGCGTCGACACGTGAACCCCCATGCATAAAACCAGAGGTCGGGGAACGCCACAAGGGACAGCCCTTCTGCCCCGCTCTCTGGCTATGTGTGAGCCCCGCAGTGGGGCTGCCGGAACACATTACCTGTGCACAGTTACTTTAGGAAACGGCTCTTTGTGCATGGAAGAGCCAAAATATCAACCCGTGGCTTTAGTTCTCCGCTGTTGTCCGTCTTTCTTTTTGTTACGTTTTGTAGGGTGATTCAATTGATTATTGGTGTTGTTTTTTATCACTCGTTATTGTGTTTCTTGAATTCAGATATTATGAAATGTTTAGGAAAAATTAGAAATTGTAGATTTAAAGTAAATATTGGTACATGGATAAATTAACATGCACACACAACACACACACACACACACACACACACACAGCACACACACCACACACACCACACACGCACACACGCACACACACGCACGCACACACACACACACGCACACAGGCACGCACGCCACGCACGCACGCACCCACACACACACACAGCACACACACACACACACACACCACACACACACACACACACACACACACACACACACACACACACACACACACACACACACACACACACACACACACGCAAACATACACATATACAGTACATAAAACACCTTACATGTTACCAACACCTTATTGCTAAACATATTGCACCACTATTTTTTTCTGTTATTTCTGCACCTAGCTGGTGCAGAAAGAACAGAAAGAATAGCGCACATAAACACTAAATAGAAATTTTACCACAAAATGTGGTTTAGCAGTTTGGGCTATGAAACATTCGGTTTAATTTTGCCTCGCTCTCTTCATGATGCTTCTGCTCATTTTGAGATTTTTGCAAGAGGAAATCCAGTACTTCTTGTTCTTTTGTTGAGGGGGGGGGGGGGGTGTCCTGGTGGGGTCTTGGACACCCTGCTCTTCTAGATGTAGTTGGTAGATGCACTTGAGGTACACGCAGTGGACTGTTCAGGAGGACTGATGACTGAGGTGTATGCAGTGGACTGTCCAGGGTGTTCAGAGGACTGTTCCTGCTCAGTAAGGTTTCCTTCTATCAGAGGTTACATTTCCTCAAAGAAGAAGGAATAAGGAAAATCCTGCCTGACTGAAATATTAGTGTGATTGTTCCTGTTCCTGCTCAACCACCAAAACAGGCTCCATCGAAGATGTGGCACCTTCCAAGACTGTGTCTCTACACCAGTCTTGGAAGTTTTCAGCTTCTGCACACAGACACACACACACACACACAGCACACACACACACACACACACACACACACACACACACACACACACACACACACACACACACACACACACACACACACACACACACACACACACACACACACACACACACACACACACACACACACATACACACGCACACACACACACACACACACACACACACACACACACACACACACACACACACACACACACACACACACACACACACACACACACACACACAGACGCACGCACGTACACACGCACACACAAACACACCCACATACACACACACATAAATGCACACACACACCAACCAAAAATATTTATATTTATTCAGCAGCTTTTTCCCTCAAGACAACAATCCGAGGAGTTCAACGTTGTTTTGAGCTTTGACTGAGTACGTCCATGTCTCAAACGTTCTGCTTATTTATCCCGACCTTTTGGAGAACGAAGGAAAACTCACATTGCACAAAGCACACTATGTATACATCCATCTCCGTCTCTTATGTCACCACCAACCTCCGGGCCACGCTGACTCTGATGCGTCGGCAGCAGAGTCACTGAGCCAGCGTTTTGCATTACTTCTGCCTTCTCCAAACTCATCCACGCCCGCTCCTCCACACCTCCTGTACACCTGGTGGACGTCTGCAGGGCTGGCCATATGGTGGTACGCACAGCGCACACAAAAAATGATTATTTTCCCATCTACCTCATGCACTCCCCAATGGCACACTGACAGCCTGGCTTTAAAGGGTCCTGGCTAAGAAAAAAAAACAGACAAAATCCAAATTTAAACTCCTTAAATTGCCTCCTGCTACTGACAAAGCAACATTCCGGTGTTTCTTTGCTAATTACTGCAGCCTGTAGTATACTGTATACTGATACAGCAGATCCTTTTCACGGTAGCATCGTCGTTAGTTAAACACAGATGACGCTCTTATTACTAATAAGGGGTCTTCTCTTTAAAATACACCAGGGCATGGGCAGTAGGCTACGACTAGTAAAGGTTTCAAACCTTGACCCTTGACCCTGTGTCCTGGTACATTAAAGGAACAGCCCCATTATTAGTGTGAGGTGTTACATGGGGGGGGTCCTACGATGACACAATAAGAAAACGGTCTACGGTCAATGGTGAGAACTAATCTAAGATTTTGGGTGAAATGTTATCTATCCATCTAATCTAGACAGAAATAATCAAACACACTCTCATCTTATAAAACAGTCCAACAGTCAAATAATGCAATATGGAAGACTTTGGCTGTATATGCGACACCATGCCGTGTAATTGAGATGAATCATTTGCCTTCCCGTTCAAAGTTGGGCCTAATGATAACATTGGACTAACCTAACCTACATTAAACAGTAAAGTTAATGAAAGAATCAATATGTCCTTCTGTTAATAGCTTCTGAGATAGGAGAACAATGGAGACACAATAGTAAAAAATAGAGATATTGATCTCACTCTCTGAACTAAAGGAACATGATTTGAGACTCAATGAGGCCCTTCCAGCTGGGTTTTTGTCCATTGATAGTGTGCACAAATG
>OLKM01002355.1:32259-37259 GCA_900291075.1 Melanogrammus aeglefinus | reverse complement strand
TATATATATATATATATATATATATAGCTGCTAGCCTTGGTTTACCGGCTCTGCCCGGAGAATCAGGGAGTACACAGTGGAGCGGAGGTAGCTGCCATGCATGCTAATCTCCCATTGCACCATTCACCTCTGATAGCCAGCTCATGCATGTTTTAAAATCTCACACACACACACACACATACACCCCCCCCCACACACACACACACACACACAAGCATACGCACATTATATATACTAGTTTCCACTTGCGCGCAACGCATGCAATAAAATTATTTTCTCTTTATGTTATGAAGCAAGCAGAATCATTTTCTACTTATAAGCCATTTTCACACATTTTTGCCGCATTTGTATATCAGGAGATTCGACCCTGAGGAGGGTGATTCACACTTGACGCTGAATATCCGTGTTCTTATCGTGTCATCGTAGGACCCCCCCCCCCCCCAGATGAAACACCTCACACTAATAATTGGGTTGCTCCTTTATGTAGCAGGACACATAGATTCAACGGGGGGGGGGGGGGGGTTAGCGGGGTAGGCTTGCAAGTGGCAGGATATGACGATATGATCTAAATTTGCAAGTGGTGGGATAAGTTTGGCCATTGTCTCTGTAGAATGTTTTGATTTGACCATAGACAAAATGGAGGCAGAACGGGCAGAAGCATCGATCAGGGCCGAAGCATTGATCAATGAAAGATTGGAGCATGAGTTAGAGACAAATAGAAACAACGAAGAAGAAAGGCATCGTGAATGACTGCGTTAATGGAGAAAGAGAGCGTATTTTCTTGCCTCATTTCACATACAGTATAACTAACAATTGGACAAATGTAGTTGATTCCTGTGTTTAACTGAGAAACCAGGGAGTGGAAAGATGGGGCCCTATAATGTTCAGCTGACTGTTATCAGTAATAATAATAATAAAAAAAAACATTGTCTATACACGTGCAGCTGTGAACTCATTTATTGTTATTTATTGTATTGATGTGTACTTTTAGGGTTATGATAAGACATATCTCTTAGCGTTTACCACAAATGACTCTTAAAAGCACTGCCAACATTTAAATATTTTTTAACCATTCAGCGAACAAAAAGCAACAGGCTGATTATCATTTTGAGGGCCACTCAATGACGTGCAGAAGCGTCATCAACACGTCCATTGAAGGGGTGTGAGAAAGACCGACTTTCTACTCCTCATTCAAATGTAAGGTGATTTACATTTCCTACAGAGAAAATACTACCTAGTAGTATTATTCAGGAGATTTTCAGGGTACAAATGTCAGGATATGTTGTTCACATATACGGCCCATCAGGAGTATAGCAGGAGAATATCAGGAGATACAAGTGTGTCTGAAAGCAGCTAGTGTGTCAGCATTTGATAACATTATAAAATGAGTCAATTTATGGGTAGCAGGGGTAATTTATCAATGGAAAGTGTAGCATACTATGCATGCAAATCAGTTATTCAATAGCTTTTACAGTTATTCAGGGCTGAAAAGTGCATTGACATTTTAAAATGCATGGCAACTACTATCGGTTAGTTGAAAATAATAATCATCATTGAGATTATACATCTCTTCAAGTGTCCTGTCCAAGACTGGCAGCAGTAGCCTACAGTAGCACAAAGCATACACACAAAACATAAGAAACATAAAATAACTACTACAGTCCATAGGGGGGAGGGGGGATATCAATATCGCAAGAAATTTCGGGAGGCTCAAGGAGGGGGGTAATATTAAGTTTGAGCAACAAAGTGTAAAGACATTTTGGGAGGCTCAAGGAGGAGAGTATTATTACATTTGAGCAATAAAGTGTAGTCTTGTGGTGGACTTTTTAGACATAATTCACCATACTGCATTATTGACATGTTTTGGTTCTTTATATAGGGACGCTGTCTCTATAAGATCACGTGACTTGCGTGTTGATATGCCGGTCGGCGCGATGTTTGAATTTCAAGGTTTTTATATTACAAATTTAATGACCTGCCTTTGATTGTCGACTTGAGAAATTGTCTTTTCACTTATTTTTTCGCGATTTCTGCAGTCTATAGACATAGCGTCGTTGGACAGTTTGTCGACGGCGACGCTGTTAAAACAGAAGGAAAGGGGGAGGGGGGATATCAATATCACGAGACATTGCGGGATGCGGGATAGATCTTGCCGTTGTCTTTCAACGCGCAGGTGTGTGCGTTTGTGTGTGTATGCGGTGTCCTGCGCTGCCTTTGTCTTGCCACATCTGCATAAACGCACGCGGATGTGTTTCGTGTGCATGTGTGTGTGTGTGTGTGGTATATATGTGCTTTAGCGCGTGCTGTGTGTGTGTATGTGTGAAATGCAGGCCACTTGGCGTACATGTGTGTTGTGTGTGTGTATGCGGTGCCCTGCGCTGCCTTTGTCTTGATATGTCTGCGTCAGTGCACGCGTGTGTGTTCGTGCGCATGTGCATGTGTGTGTGTGTGTGTGTACGCAGTGTTAATGTGCATGCGTGCGGTGTACGTGTGCGTTAGCGCGTGCTGTGTGTGTGTGTTTGAGCTGCAGGCTGCTTGGCACATGCGCACTGACCAACTTGAGTAACTTGTGTGACAGGCCTGCTATTATATAGCATTAACATATATATAAACACAGAAACAAACGTGCATAACACACAAATCCACACAATTATATAAATCACACACACACACACGCACATACAGTCCTTAAACACACACACACATAGACATACAGAAACACACTTACACACGCACACAAACACACACACACACACACACACACACACACACACACACACACACACACACACACACACACACACACACACACACACACACACACACACACACACACACACACACACACACACACACACACACACACACACACACACACAAACACGCATACAAACAGATAGAGACACAGTAACTTACACATTGGTTAATTCCATGGCAAGGACACTGTAATCAATGTCAATCCATCAACATATTTACTATGGCAGCAGACACAAACAGCAGACTCCAAGAAAACCCCAAATGTGAACTCAAAGCCGCCAAATCTCCCAACAACAAACGATGACTTTAAATGTCATCGATTGGCATCTCTGAATTTCACCCATTTTCCCCCTCGTGATAATCCGTCATTCACAAACAAAAGCCGAAGCTTGACAATAACAATATGCCCTACGAACAACGTGACATCACCGGAGACGTGCCATGCATCCCATTCTGCCGTCTGTCAAACCGCCAACGTTAACCTACTCCTTTTGGTTACATTTTATGGAATGGTGACTGAGATGCATTTTTGGGAAAATCGTCCTAAAAGGATATTTCCCCCGCTCGACGCAGAGTGACGGGTGTGATTATTGCTCACAGGTTGTGGGGCAGGGTCTCGAGGGTGGAGGCGCCCACCTCCACCGCCAGCGCACCGTGACGCAGGTTCTGCTCCTCTGTGCGTGGGCACGCCCTCCTTACTTACCCGGCGGTGCAACTCCCTCTCGCTCCTCTCTCTCTCCCACACGCTCCACCTCCGTCAAAACATCCCTCTTACTCTCTGTTCGACACCCCCCTCCTCCAATCCCCCACCTTTCTTCTCTCCAACGTCCACCCTTTGATCTGTTTTATCTCTTTGCTTACTAAACCTATCAACCCCACACAGACACACACACACACACTCGAACCAAGCTCCTCCTGCTCAACCTCCTCTCTCTGTGAGAGAGAGAGAGAGAGAGAGAGAGAGAGAGAGAGAGAGAGAGAGAGAGAGAGAGAGAGAGAGAGTGTGGAGAGAGAGAGAGAGAGAGAGAGAGATAGGGAGAGAGAGAGGGAGAGAGAGAGAAGGAGAGAGGAAGAGAGGAGAGAGAGAGAGAGGAGAGAGAGAGAGAAGGCTAAACTGTCTTAGAATATAAATAGGTATGGCCTTCTTCTGCTGGGGTTCTTTACCTTTACATTTACGTCAAATCATGATGCTTTATGATATATATTCTGTGTGTGTCTCCCTGAGAGATAGTGAAAGAGCAACACAAAGGAAAGAAGTGGGAAAGAGAAGGTAAGGCCAGGTGTTTTACATGTGTGTTGCATTAATTGGTACATGGCAACAAGTATATGTGTACTTGCGTGCGTGCGTGCATACGCGCACGTGTGTCTGTGTGTGTGTGCGTGCGTGTGTGAATGATAAGGCCAGAGAGGAGGCTGAGTTGCGTGCGTGTCAATGTATTAACCATCTGCCTGCACCGAAGGAGGCCTCTGAGTGTGGCTGGCGGTTCCCCCAGGTCCTCCCAGGCGTGCCTGTGCATGGATACCTCTGCTTTGCACCCAACACCTACCCCTGGCCCGAGGCGCGCGCCACCAGCATCCTGGCAGCTCAGCTCACACAGATGCGCTAGTGGCAGGATGTCTTTTCCTTTTAAATTCCCCAAACTGACGCGTTGGAAGAGGCGCTGTGATGACCCGTGTTGACGTTTAGGGAGAGTCTGGATCAGGGGACCTATCACCATGTAAGCTAAATCCAATTCTAGATCCCAATTGCTGTGTGAGATTGGGTTTGTTTGTGTTCAAGTGAGTCTGTGTGTGTGTGTGTGTGTGTGTGTGTGTGTGTGTGTGTGTGTGTGTGTGTGTGTGTGTGTGTGTGTGTGTGTGTGTGTGTGTGTGTGTGTGTGTGTGTGTGTGTGTGTGTGTGTGTGTGTGTGTGTGTGTGTGTGTGTGTGTTGTGTGTGTTTGTGTGTGTGTGTGTGTGTGTGTGTTTGTGTGTGTGTGTGCGTGTGTGTGTATGTGTGTTTGTGTGTGTATGTGTATTATCCGAATTTTTACCACTACACTTTTATCAGAGATTTGCCTTGTGTTGTATTTTCGCCCCCTGGAATTTAGTTTGATATATTAAAGCACAAAATGGGCAGAAAAGTACAATTGTTTCGGTCAGCAAATAAAATAGGAAGAAACACTTCAAAACAGGAATGAAATCGGGCCGACAGGCTAAGCCTGAAAATGTCTCATGATAGCAATAATCAGGTGGATCATTTGTC
>OLKM01002355.1:24759-29759 GCA_900291075.1 Melanogrammus aeglefinus | reverse complement strand
TGGGTTGTTGCCCTCCTACGGCCTCCTCCACGTCTCCTGATGTACTGGCCTGTCTCTTGGTAGCGCCTCCATGCTCTGGACACTACGCTGACAGACACAGCAGACCTTCTTGCCACAGCTCGTATTGATGTGCCATCCTGGATGAGCTGCACTATCTGAGCCACTTGTGTGGGTTTGTAGACTCCGTCTCATGCTACCACTAGAGTGAAAGCACCGCCAGCATTCAAAAGTGACCAAAACATCAGCCAGAAAGCATAGGAACTGAGAAGAGGTCTGTGGTCACCACCTGCAGAACCACTCCACACTATCATTTCCACCTGTTGTCTATTCCAGTTGCACAACAGCAAGTGAAATTGATTGTCAATCAGTGTTGCTTCCTAAGTGGACAGTTTGATTTCACAGAAGTGTGATTGACTTGGAGTTACATTGTGTTGTTTAAGCGTTCCCTTTATATTTTTGAGCAGTGTATATTGGGTTCTGTTGTATCTCTGTGTACCACACCAACCCTTGTATAAAGTACAGTAGGGAGTTTCATGGTTTGAGTAGGTCCTAGTGTGCCTAATGCCCCTCAAGGGGAAGCTGAAGGTTGGCAAACCGATGTTGTTAGTGTTCTCCATGTCCTCATATGCATATGCATTATGAAATAATGCACATTTTGTGTGGATTAGTGTGTGTGTGTGTGGTATCGTTCTGTTTACATGTTGAATTATTCATTTCCTTTTACATACAGCTAAAACCGCACTGGCAAACAGCGGTGGACCTCGCATCCCCCTGAGAAACAACAATGAGGAGGAAGCTTGTTGGGAGACCATGATTCAGGATCTCTTTTTGTCGTTTGTTTTTGTGTTTTTTTTGCACCAATACAATGAATACAATTTAATCAGCTCCGTAGATCGAAATTATTTGATTCGGTTCTCTGGCTTTCCGGGGAAAAACAAATGTACCTTTAAAAACAATACAGGCTCATATTCTTTTTGCCAAATTACATTTCATTGCGTACGAATAAAGGACCTGAGATGGAGCAAGAGTTCTATCATGGGACGGCATAATGGTATATTTAATTTAAAGATAGCAACGCAACTTGTGAACTCTCCTCATTTATATGCCGGCCAATTCTAATTAAAGTTTGAATACAAATGTATATGTGCTTTTGAGAGACCGAAGACATGGACATTTCTAGTAAAATGTAATCATTTCATCAAGTCAAGCATTGTGACAGTAAATATTGTCTGTGTATGGCTGCATATTGGTTGGCAAAGCCACTGTAGCTGGCCAATGATTGGTTATTGGTAATGGCAGGTATAAAGAACACAACTAGAGAGGTGAACATCTATGTTGCAGCTGCGTTCACCTGCTCATAGCTTTCTTTCCCTTCATTACCCTTTTTACTGGGGCCAGTGTAGGTTATTGACACCTATACCTATTCATTGTATACCTTTACACACACACACACAAAAATCAATGCATTGTTTATAATTGAAATTGTCAAACTGTCCTGTACTTCTGATGTTTTTGTCTGCATCCAACATTACATTTTACATGCCAATTATTTTGAAAAACATTATAGATAGAGAGGATCCACCTGGCAGCAATGCAAAGGTCTTTGAGATATCACCAGGTTATATCAGATTAGAGAGTAGAGAGCGAGAGAGAGAGAGAGAGAGAGAGAGAGAGAGAGAGAGAGAGAGAGAGAGAGAGAGAGAGAGAGAGAGAGAGAGAGAGAGAGAGAGAGAGAGAGAGAGAGAGAGAGAGAGAGAGGGGGCGAACCATTCACTCTTCCCTCAAACACAAACACGCGGTCGAAGGCGAAAAAGGGAGCCACCATTTGAAGGATTGTTGCGCTAATTTCCTTGAGCATAAAAACCAATAGCGAAATCTAGGTAGCATGGCTCTCATTGTCTTCCATTTTCAGATTGCTCTATGTCTGAGAGGCGTGTCAAGTCTTCCTTTAAGGGGATTGGCAAGGAGAGTCACAGTTCTGCCTGCAGCCTCCGGTTTGGCCTCAGGATTTTATGCTGGAACCAGTCCGTCATGGGCAGTTTGGCTCCAAGGAGCATTGATTCTGCCGATCAGCCAACCTTTGCTACGATGTCACGGGGAAGGGCTGTTTGGGAGATAACTCAAATAATATTTATTGCTCGTAAGGTAGGCAGGTTGGAGGGCTACGGCGTAGTTCTGATTATGTGAGTCCGTTAGTGTGAAGGTGCTCTTTGTTATACAAAAACATAGTTCCTAAAAAGATAGGCTGACCAAGGCACCTTTCTTAAAGTTAAAAAAATCTTTAATAAATAGGCTAATTCATAATATAATTCTTAAAAAGTTGCCATATATTTATTATGTATGGCAACTTTATACTTTTATTTATTTATTATACTATTTATTATTTAATATTTATTGCTAGTTCGAAATTAGTTTTAGTAAATGTAAATCTTTTTTTCCTTCAATAAATATAGTAGCTGTGACGTTCTCCAATGATTTTTGCTTTGGAAAAATTGAAGGATCTGATTGGCTGAAGCACATCCAATCGGCTGCAGAGTAAGGTTGAGTGACGATGCCCCTCCAGCGGTCTTTCAAGACCTTCCGAGGAAACAGAATATGGTCTGACTGAAAGAAATTTCAGCGAGACTTGCCTCTTGATTCATTGTGACTGTATATTTCTGGCAATGAATTTGAATCACCGTAATGTGTATTGTTGAATTTTTAGTTAGTTAAGTAATGAACATGATGACCTTAGCGATATGTCAACAGTATTGTCTTCATTAGCAGTGATTTACCGGTTGAGGTGTAATAAACAGATCTTATTTTTAAGAAATTGTTTGTTGGCCTACCTGTGTGAAGGAGGACCAAGTTATTAATTAGATGTGTGTGTGTGTGTGTGTGTGTGTGTGTGTGTGTGTGTGTGTGTGTGTGTGTGTGTGTGTGTGTGTGTGTGTGTGTGTGGTGCGTGCGTGCGTGCGTGTGTGTGTGCGTGCGTGCGTGCGTGCGTGCGTACGTGCGTGCGTGCGTGCGTGCCGTGTGTGTGTGTGTGTGTGTGTGTGTGTGTGTGAGTATGTGTCTGTGTGCGTGTGTGTGTGTGTGTGTGTGTGCGTGGTCATGCGTGCTTGTGTGTTCTCCTTGAGAACATCTTTGGGTGAATAAAACAATGGATAGAGCTATGAAACGGTTCAGCCATAACAACCAGTGGCTGAACCGCCCCAGCCGACGGAGGAGTTGGATTGGACCCGGGCTGCCCCTGACTCTGGTTCACAGATGGTCCCTGTGTAGCAGGTCAGAGCTCCTGTCCCTGTGTGGCGGGTCCCAGCTCCCGTCACACCTGCAGGAGGTATGCCGGGCCTGAAGCCACGTCATCATGATGCCAAGCAGCCCTCCATTCTGGTCTGTACTTCTAACAGAGATTCAACGGTTGGGTCAATACGTGCAGTGGCGGTTTTAGGTACGGGCGAACCAGGCAGCCGCCCCGGGGCACCATATTTGTGGGGGGCGCCAAATCACATGGGGGGGCGCCACGAGGAGAAAAAAAAAAAAGCGCTGCGGTTTTTCAATGAAGTCCATAACATAGTGTGAGGAATTGGTGTTTTGACGCCCCCTCTGGCATTACGTCCAGTTACGCCCCGGGCAAAACTGGACTGAAGTCCGTAGGGTCACGATACTGGACTGCAGTCCAGTTTTTCCCGGGGCGTAACTGGACGTAGAACCGCCACTGAATAGGTGTACACGCATCAGAGAAATATAACACTTTTGTATTAATAGTTGTCTTGTGAGTTTGAGATGAAGAAAAAACATCTGATTAAGGCAGAAGATCACCCTTTTAACTATGTCTGGGGCACAACTACTTTTTTATGTGGTTCATCAGAAAGTTATATCACACGAAAGTTTGACTTTTTGTAATGAAATATTAAATATTTCATTACTTATTGCAGATTGAAATAAAACTGATCATAATTGCTATGTTATATAAAGTTAATAATTAAATTTCATGTATTGTTGCTTATTATGCTTATTCATTTCTTATATATGTTTAAGAATTTTCTCGGTACTGATTAAATAAACATTAATTTTGTATGGCTCCAACTGTTGAGAGGGTAATTCCACCTTTGAATTAGAGCATACAATTAAATTTCAATGCATTTAAATTGGAAAAATGCATTCAATTGGAAATTGGAACTTCTATTATCTGACAGTTATCTGTCAATTAAATTTGATTTTTTTTCTACCAGAGCCTTCTTAGTGAAGACAAAAGCACAATTCTTATTTGGTTAGATACTGATTGTATCACCTTTCTCAATCAATTCCCATCTATGTTATTTTCCCTTCAGCCTGTTCCAGTCTATTCCTGTTCCCTCTGCCCCCGCATGTCCAAAACGGTCCTCAAAAGGGTTCAACTGGTTTTCCAGACTTCTAGTCGTCCTGCCTGCTAGTGCCACTGCCCCCATGACCTGTGAAGTCTTTTAAAAATTTCAATCTCAGATTGTCTCAATATTGGGTTGAAGCCCTGCTCCCTAAGAGGACGAAAACAGACCAAAAATAGACCCTTTACATTCCTCTCCCCCACTGGCCGCTGGGGAGCACGATGCAGGGTCCCTGAGCTGCTTCCTCTCCCTTCAGTGCCCATTGGTATTCCACCTGTTCTGATTTTCCTCTAGCATTATCATGATCCAACCACGATGCAATTTCCGTTCGGAAAAACATGGATGAGAAGAACAACCTCAGAGAAAAGGAGAGTAAATACAGAGATTTATGACCAATAATTTTACCACGCAATAACCAAGACATGTCACTGAAGGGGTTAACCCTCTCTCTGAAGTCCCGCCCTCTCTCGCTAAACCCACGTCAGGGACTGCTAATAACGTAGTTTGAAGCAGGTCCTTCCAGGCATTCCGTGGGGAGATGAGGACGCCGGGGAATAGGGGTGAGTCTCCCATGCCAGGCAGAGATCCGAGGAGCATGACCTCCCAACCAATCCAGTAGGCAAGACCAACGCAGTCGACACGTCGGGCAGC
>OLKM01002355.1:0-19343 GCA_900291075.1 Melanogrammus aeglefinus | reverse complement strand
GCTTTGGATTAAGCCCTAAATAACAAGTGCCCTAAATGTATATTTAGATGTATAATCAATTGATGAATGTGGATTTAAATTCACAAGAGCCACATTTAGACGCTACGTATAAACGCCTTCCCATAAGGGACCCCTCCCCCGGGCCTCCTGTGCATCATGGCGGATTATTAACTTATAATTACACAACATTTGCTCACAGCGGGGCCCCCATGATGGGGCCCGCTCGGTGTCAGCTGTTCACAGGGTAGGTGACACACGCGCCCCGCTCCCTCTCCGCACGCCGCTCACAGGAAGTGGTCCTTGGATTGTGCCGATGACCTCATCCTCCTGACGTCTAAACCTGCGGGACTTGGAGTTTTGTTTTGGTGACTGGACTCTGTACATGGGCGATCTCAGGGACACCGGCACACACTTATTGGTATCTTCTACCTTTATTGTGTCTGCATTTGTTAGACATTGAGTGAGGGTTTGAATTTATATGCAAGGGGATGTTGCCTACCGATTAAAACCAAACTGAACGTCTCTCTCTCTCTCCTTCATCTCCTCACAACATAGTTTTCCTGGTCTTTCCTCTGGTCCACGAAATGGTTTCTAAACCACACACACACACACGCACGCACGCACACACACACACACACACACACACACACACACACACACACACACACACACACACACACACACACACACACACACACACACACACACACACACACACACACACACACACACACACTGTTCGTCTGTCTGTTCGGTTGTGTTCCTCATATCAGCGATGACCTTTATGAATCCATCATATCTGCAGTCCTCCACCATGGCTGGTTAGCACATAGAAACAAGGGTGAGACTGTACAGTGCAGGTTGCACAGAGCACGGGTCGGTACACACTGAGAACCCCAATAAATCCTTACTCAGGTATTGTAGAGTAAAATCAATTTGAATGAATGATTTCATCACAACAAAATCTATAAAGTCAAGGTGCGTTCACTTGAAACGTGGTCGACCAGCAAGCGCGTTGCGGCCGGCGTCGGCTGCTCTCGAGCATTGCGAGTTTAAAACACACACTATCAGCTACTGCCCGAAAACATTCAGACTTGTTGAAAATCATTTTCCACTTCACAGCATGACCCCCCTTCTGAATTTGCCTCAGCGTGCGAACCGGTAGCTGGTCCGAAGAGATCAGCGCAGTGATGGAGGCCGATAGGAGACTCCTACTCCAATGTATTGCTTAACCTACGATACAATACACCTCCCGCACACATTGAGCCAGACAGTAAGACCGGCCTTATCCAACAAAACAAAATAACACATTGACATGATGTCAGAAAAGTCTTCTTTTGCGCAAACTACAGATATTCTGGCGTCTCGAGCTACAGAGAGCTACCTTATGCTGGGTACATGCTATAGGATTATATAACAGATGTTGTGTCTGATGTCGCCCTTCCAACTCTTGGCAACAAAGCTCTAGATTTTTGGATTGTTCTAAAATGTTTTTGGCCAGATTACCCTGTGAGCTCGGGTACATTAAGGTTGTATTTCACGCCCTCAAACCTGATCTTGGCCACACTGTTTCAAAGTCCAACATATTAAACACGTTCAATATTTACGAACCAATATCCTGTGGTGTTGGGGGAGCCCCGACGACAGCCAGGTCTGCAGTGTATGGATCATCACTTGGGAAAGACGACCGGTGATCGGTGCCACACTGACGGGTGATGGATTTAGGTACAAATAGCCGTGCAACATGCACAGTCCTTCTTCATGCAATCTCCATGAATTTGTCCATAGTTCTTTAGCAGTTTAGTTTCGTAATTTTACGATAAAGTACTATACATATAGTTGACTATGACTATAATATACTCCTCATAAATAATAAGGCAATGACTTATGTTTCCCATATGCCGCCAATACATCCTTTGTGGAAGTTAAATTTACGGAAAATTAATCCATGTTGTTTACTGCTACAATGATAAATGGAAATGCAAATTTGAGTCGAAACAGTAATGAACCGTGGTGAACCGTGTAGTATACCGAACTGTGAGTTTTGTGAACCGGTTGACCCATAATATATATGAATAAATATATAAATATATATAAATATATATATATATAGAGAGAGAGAGAGAGAGAGAGAGAGAGAGAGAGAGAGAGATGAGAGAGAAGAGAGAGCGCGAGAGAGAGAGAGAGAGAGAGAGAGAGAGAGAGAGAGAGAGAGAGAGAGAGCAGGAGAGAGAGAGAGAGAGAGAGAGAGAGAGAGAGAGAGAGAGAGAGAGACAGAGGAGGAGAGAGAGAGAGAGAGAGAGAGAGAGAGAGAGAGAGAGAGAGAGAGAGAGAGAGAGAGAGAGAGAGAGAGAGAGAGAGAGAGAGAGAGAGAGACAGAGATGCACATTTAACATCAAAGGACATTTGATTAATATGCATGACCACTACAGCAAAGGGGGCTTTGCTTTATGCACCCAGCAAACCAGAAGGACTAATTTAGAATGGGAATGCATACAGTATGTGTGTGTGTATGCGTGTATGCCTGTGTGCATGTGTGTGTGCATGTGTGTGTGTGTGTGCGTGTGTGTGTTTACGATGCCCTCTGGTCTTTCTGGTTGATAAATGAGCACTTGGCCACAGTTGGTATCAATTCATAAGCGGATAGACCAAATTGGGGTGGTTTTCTAAAGACATCTATCATGTAAGGGATGGCTTCTTGGTTGGCATTTATTGTACTGCATTGAAGCCTGAATCTGAATCATAAGAATAAAAAAATATTAAACCCATTGGAATTCATATTGGTATTAAGGTTCATAAGCAGCAATGTGTCCATCCCTCTTTTTGAGGATTTTTTAAGCGGGTGCAGAGTGAAGCAATGCTGTTTATTTATTTAAGATTAGCCAGAGTATAGATAAATTGCATTGATGTGAGGAGAATGATACTCAGATTGCCCTGACTGACAGAATGACTTCCGTTGTGTTGGGATGGGCGTTTGGCCCTTTTCAGCCAAGAGTGCTGCTTCAGTAGTCATTGGTATGCAGTTGACAGAATAGCCTAGTTTCACTCGTGGAGACCACTTCGAAGGCACGCCAACAGAGAGAGGACGCGCCATTGTTAAACATTGACCAAAATAATGAGATCGGCATTATGCCAAACACATTTTGGAGTTCACTTTTCAAAATCTTTTTTGATATAGAACCCGTCAAACACAAGGCCAGTCAATCATTAATTGATGATAACAAAGTTGAATTATAATATGGTAGGCAAATAAATGTCTTGTAGACATACCTTTTCAATCTAAAGCTGATGCAGGGTACTATTTTCTTTACATGTTCTGGAAGTTTGCTCAGGATCTGTGGAACACCTAAAGGCTGCCTCACCAGGCGTTGTTTGAACATATGGACACCGAGCATTGGGGCCCTTGATGACATGAGGGCCCTAGTGGGCTCATGACACACAAGGGCACCACACATGTACGAATTCCTCCACCATTAGGTGCTTAAACTATCAGTGATTTTTTTTTTTTATTAAATTCCCTGTCAAACAGCCGGCCAGTGCAATGACCTTAGTGCTGGGGTAATTTGGGCCGCTGTCTTATTCTTAGTTAAACTCTAGCAGCAGCATTCTGGATAAGTCTGAGCTCTCTTAAGGCTTTATTAGAGCGACCCATTACACAAGTCAGGTCTGCTCAGATGGATGGAGGTCTTCAGCACATTGTGTCAAGCGAAATCTAAACGACCAAGTGGTCGTGGCTGTGGTTCATTCTCCTCCATTCGTTGAGACTCTTTCTTTATCTATACTAGTTTGGTTCTAACTTAAAACAATATAATCCAGTTATTGTAGCAATAACTGTGGGTTTGCATTCATACTGGAAAGCTGATTGGTTGGTTGTGGCAGGCAACCAGCTGTCCTAGCTGCCATGTTCATTTTTACCATAACCATTTAAATAACCGTTTAAATAACCATAAATAACCATAAAAAAACTATAACCATTTAAATAACCATGTATATGGTTACCATAACCGTTTAAATAATCATTCAAATAACCAGAAATATAATATAGATAATGTAATATACTGTATAACCAATAACCATTTAAATAATCATGTAAATGATTACAATATCCATTTACATGGTATAATAACCTGGTTGCTCTCCAGAGCCAAACTCAGACACAACACCTAATCCTTTTTGTATGTTATTTGAGCTGTAAACACTGTCGCATTTTGAGGGGCTGATTTCTCTGCGTGCTCAAAGCGGTCAGTGAGACACATTATGGACAGACAATGGCACAGCGCTCAATACACATGGACCTATAAGAGACCTATTGTCTCAGGAGGGACCTAAACCTAATGGAAACGGGTGTTACTTAATAGCCAAAGGATCTCATCATATGGTCATGTTAACCTACGTCTTGTTTTGTTTTATCAATCTCTGAAGATGCTATGGTGGGATTTAGTGTGTCAGTCACTTTATTAACTATCCAACTTAACCTGTTTACCCATGGGGGCCAGAAACAACAATGTGTTTGTTAGTCCTGCAACTGTTTAATCAACATGTTGGTGTATTTATGTTCGAATTACAATTATTTCATTTTTTTTACCCTTTCTTTAAGGTGCAATATGACATTTGCTATTTTAGACATGTGCACATTCTTCCATGTAGACGCTAACATTAAATCACCAGGGATCAAGGTTAATCACTCTACCTCTGCTCACGGTCGATAAATCTGCTCTTCAATTTAAAAGAAAAAGGTGTGCTTTATGAGGGCGGGCGAGGTTTGATGAGAGTAGGGAGAGAGAGAGAGAGACTATTTTTGGGTTTCAAATTTTGTCTGGAGCTGTTGTTTAAATTAAAATCTTGCATATTGTACCTTTAACTTCTTCCATTCAAGAACGCACACACACACACACACACACACACACACACACACACACACACACACACACACACACACACACACACACACACACACACACACACACACACACACACACACACACACACACACACACACACACACACACCGTCACACACACAAACACATACACACACATAGTACACACATGCACACAGATGAATGCAGCTGGCAAAAGCGAGGATAACTCAGTTATCAGATAGCCATCTTTGTTGTCTCTGCCGAATATTTTCCCTCTGCAGAGAAGCTGGTGCTCAGTGATTGTCAGATTTCACTCCTTTCATCAGCTCAAGAGCGACAGAGCGAGGGAGAGAAGGAGAGAGAGGGAGGCTGAGGGAGAGAGGGATAGAGGGAACGAAAGAGAGGGATAGAAAGAGAGCGAAAGCGAGAGGGAGAGAGAGCGAGAGGGAGAGAGAGGGAGAGCGAAAGAGAGAGGGAGAGAGAGGGAGAGGGAAAAGAGAGAGGGAGAGGAGGAGAGAGGGAGAGGAGAGAGAGAGGGAGAGAGAGGGAGAGGGGAAAAAAGAGAGGGAGAGCGAAGGAGAGAGGGATAAAGCGAGAGACAAAAGCGAGAGGAATAGATACAGAGAGCAAAAGAGAGAGGAGAGGGACAAGGAGCGAAAGAGAGAGCAGAGGGATGAGAAAGGGAAGGTGGGGCATTGAAGAAGGGGGTTGAAAAAGGTTAAAGAGCTGCATTGGAAGATGAGGCTGGATGATGGCACTGGGGAAGACAGCTTTGAGACACCACTCTCTTTGAGACATGCACATTAGCCAGCAATCTTTGATTTGTCCCACTGAGCATAACGTGTCCTGACTGCACATTGTGACACACGGGGCTCCATGTGACAGCACCTGCTCTGTGACTGCTGCTTGCCATCCCAAAGACACGCTCTCTCTCCTCCTAACCAGAGGTCACAGATACAGACATGTCTCCTGCATAGCCGATTGTGTGTTGCGAGAAAATTGTACATTGCATTGATTTGATGGATTGTCAGTGAATTAATGAATACATGCCATCAATTGTCTTTTAAATCCTATCCCACATACCCCTATATATGTATAACATTTGTAATTGTTCTTGTCCTTTCTCGTTTTTAAAATAACGTGTACATTGTAGGCATGCTTGAGTGCTGCTGTTGTCAGCATTCAGAACAAAAAGGACCAAAGGTCAATGTTCCCTATTGTGAGCATTGTGACCACAATGGCCCCTCGAGGGGAGTGACGTTCTAGAGGATGAAATCAACCATTTGGGGACACACAAATAAAGGCTTCTATTGGAGAAAAACACAATCTGTCTTCCCAGATCTTCCCAGTCACAACTGTAGTGATTATCCAGCGAAGCCAGTGAGCAAACACACAAACACATGCACGTATGACTTGCAAGGATAAACACACACACACACACACACACACACACACACACACACACACACACACACACACACACACACACCACACACACCACACACACACACACACACACACACACACACACACACACACACACACACACACACACACACACACACACACACACACACACACACACCACACAGTCACACACATTAAGTCTGGCTGATAGTATCTTCACACTAATCAGAATCTTAATTAGTCTGCTTTCAGATTTGTATTAACATATATTCCTCCTTATTAACCAGGGATTTGCACGCGGGCTCTCACAGACAAACACACACACACACACACACACACACACACACACACACACACACACACACACACACACACACACACACACACACACACACACACACACACACACACACACACACACACGCACATATGCACACACACACACACACACACACACACACACACACACACACACACACACACACACACACACACACACACACACACACACACACACACACACACACACACACACACACACACACACACACACACACACACACACACACTCACACGACACATGCATGCTAAACAAAAATAAAAAAAAGCTTAAAAGCTTACATGAAAATACACAAATTGTACTATTACCATTTGCCACTTATCAATCTCAAAAAAACGATGTTAATCCTAAACAATATATATCCTATAATTTAGCCTGCATTACATAAACTATTTGACAGGAACATATCGATGGTATGTCAATCCTATATAACCTATCCTTGATTAGCCGACAGCATTTTAGCTCTGTATATACGTATGTCATATCCCATTCCCAAAGTTTTCGTTTTAGCTTTACCTTTGCCGTCGGATTCCAGTGACGAATCAGGAATTTTAAAGATTGGCTACAACAGGGCTAAACAATATCCAATCACTCAAATCAAGTGTTCCTTAAAAACAAATTACCTACATGTCTTCAGCTTTGATTATCATTATTATTAATTACTAAATTATTATTATCAATATAACATGAAAATAAAAAACTTTTATAATTGGGCACTCCAAGCATTATAAGAATCCACTAGGATATGGACAATCGCCCCAAGAAAACCATGGTGCCAAACTCCTTACTGTCACCGGCCTCGGCCTTGGACATTTGGCTGTTAATTTGACGCAGTAGAGCGATGGACTTGCTGTTATGTTTATCTGGCGTAAGCTCAAGGTTTTTCCACCAAATGTGTGTTTGCCCACTGAATATGGGGCCAGTTGCCCATGTCTCCTACCTGCTGCCTCACTCCACACAGATCCAGTCGAGTTCATTTTTTTTTTATAGAGAGCTTTGGTGATTTGTGCCCCTTGCACACATTCAAAAACCAGGGCTCTGTGTCACCCCACTGTCCACGTACATGACCGTTGCTTGTAAACTGTAAAAGGCTCTACATAGCTTATATCCTACATTGCAAGAGCTATATGTCAAATCCTATACACCCTATACCCTACAAAGCCTTCAATCCATCACAGAAGTATTTATCCTATGTAACCTATATCATTTTCCTACATTACACTTAGAATGGTCTATGAGTCGATGCAGTACATAACTTATGTGCATATGTTACATTTCAGAATGCTATCCACAAGGTCCACTCTGTGGAACCTGGCCGCACACATGAGTGAACTTTGTAAATTCAAGAGGCCCTTTACGTTCACATTTTCCAAAATGTTATTTGCAGGCAAAATGTTGCTTGAAACAATGGACTATTTTTTGATCGTCTTATTTTATATGCCATTCTTTAAACTACAACAACGTTTACTATTGACAATAATGCAGGATTCTCAAATAATCCTGTTCGTGCAAACACAAAAGTGGCAATGTAGCTGTAAAAAATATGTATAATATAATTCTTATATTTTTATTATTAATTACCTCGCCGATGGAAGAGCGAACTCCTAACAGGAAAATAGCTTTTTGATCAGTTGACATCGTTCTACTTTATATACAAATGATAATTCAAGATTTGGTTTGTGAAGATGGTAAACACACCTACACACACACACACACACACACACACACACACACACACACACACACACACACACACACACACACACACACACACACACACACACACACACACACACACACACACACACACACACACACACATACACACGAACGTGCCTCTGCCCACACAATCACATGTGCGCACGTGCAAGCACACAATCACTGGTGGGGGCTCGCTGAACCAGATTGTTGAAAGAGAAAGATACAAATAAAGCCGTTCTCTCTCATCACAGTCTCTCAAGTCACTCAGTCTTTGTGATTATGCCAGAGAAATGTCCCCAATGCTAGCTATGACTCACATGAATTTCAAATCCCTAAGCTAACAGAAGCTACGTTTCAATCAAATGCTATATCACTGGCTCATTATTATTATTATTATTATTGAATTATAACACAACGAAAAGAAGGTAGATAGAGTGCGGTTTCTATCAAGACCAAAAAAAAAAAGAGAAACAAAGATGTATATATTATAAGTGATTTAGATATCTATGATATACAGACAATGACCCACTGTGAAGACATAGCTGGTTCTAGAAGCTTACCGCCGAAAAGCTCCTGGAACTAGTAAAGCTTTGAGTGGGAGCAATGTCATAGTTGGGTGTAGTTCTTCACTACTGGTACTTGGTTTGAGCCTAATTTAAGCGTTGTGCAGCAAAGACTTTCCAGACATGTACTTTCTCAATGTCACCTACGTTCAATGAGGACTTTGCGTCACTTACTAGACCCAATTCTGCTCTCAAACGTCACTTGGAGTCTGCATATTAGGGCAAATTTCTTTAAATATCAAAGGAAATTGGGCTGCCAAAAGTCATTATATTCCAGTTAGATATTCCGTACCTTGAATTAAGTGCTTTGAAATCTTGGTATTGTTTCATTTGCAACCAGCCAATCACCAACAACAATTGAATGCATTTCTAACTGAAACTTATTTTATTCTATTTTCTATTATTTTTTTAATAATAGTAATAATAAAATGATATATTTTTTCATTTCCAGTCAGACCTTAGATCAAGCCATGAGGGTCTAAGATTTCTTGAAATTTGAGTTTTAGACCTTAATATTGCTAACTGATGTTTAGTTTCTATCAAATAAACTGTAGTAAAAAAGGAATTCAAGACTTAGAACTATATACATTTTTTTATTGACATGGTAATCATTGACTAAGGTTTATTTTTTTGAATGTAGTAAAGACAGACACTGGCTTTCAGAGTGTTTATTGTTTGAAAAGGTACATCTGGTTTTCTGGGAATGTTTTTGTGAGTGGCACATATATAAAGTTAGTTCATAGTGAGAGGGAGAGAGCGAGAGACAGAGAGAGAAAGAGAGAGAGAGAGAGAGAGAGAGAGAGGGAGAGAGGAGAGAGAGAGAGAGAGAGAGAGAGAGAGAGAGAGGGAGAGAGGGAGAGAGGGAGAGAGGGAGAGAAATGGAGGATAGAGGGAAGTATGCTAACTGGAGTAAAGACCAGGTTAGCAGGAATCTAAGGCTTCTTGTGTGAGTGTGTGCAAACAGACACGGTTCACCAAGGTGTGTTTTCAGGCTCTGATGAGACCAGGCCACCCTTGTCAGTCTCCAGAGAATAAATCTATTTCTCCTTCCTGCTGCAGTCAGATGAGAACCTTGCATGACCAGCATTTCAGCTCCTAAAAAACGAAATTTGTGGGGAAAAGCCATTTTGTTTTGTGTATTTTTAAAGGAATTAGGAATTTAACATTTAAAACAAGTGTGAAATTTGATAATTAAAGTGTTTTAGGTTTTTTATTGTATACGCAGGTGTTTTTATGTTTCCAATTCCCTAATAGCATAACATGGAGTTGGTGTACTCAAATGAAAACATAAAGATCATAAATACATTTGGATTTGCAAGATGGCCACCTGACAGCAGTATTTTTCTTTAATACAGAGGATTATAATAGTATAAAAATATATGAAGAAATAAATACAGAGCTGTGAGGTACAAACATCTATTCAAAGTGAATACTTTTCAAAAAGCAGACCTTTGTTTGCCAAACTAATGGTTGACATACAGATAGTATACATACAAACAATGTCACCCACACATTCAAACTCATCATATATAATCCTAACATGTATCTTTAATACGTAAATTAATAAAATAACTGTCAGTACAGTTGCACATATGGGAAGGCTAAAATCGGTTCATGTGTAATTTAAATATAGTTGTTTTAATGTTAATTTGTTTTGTCGTGGTTATCAATATCCCTGGGTGATCTTTGTCAGTCAAAATCAGCCAGTCAGCGGTTATATAGGAAAGAATGTTGCTTTAAATATATTTATGCTGTAAACTGTGCTGACCTGAGATGGGTATGTTGAGCACTGTCCTTATCTCCTTCCTCTAAGTTTGTGTGTGTATGTGTGTGCTATCTTTTGCTTATTTGTGTTTTTGTGATAGTTTTTAGCGGGTAATGGGTTAAGAAAATGACTTAACATTTGCGGACATTGCACTGCAAAAAGATAGCTACATTCTTGGAAACATTTCCTATTTTTTGCAAAACCAAATCAACGTGAGCAAAAAATCGAAACAAAAAACACTGTTATTGAGTGATCAAGTGAAACTGTAAAATAGGCTATTTACATTATTTGTTTCACATTAGCCTTTGAAATGTTCCAACATTAAAGTACAAATAACTTTGTAAATATATTTAAAATTTGAAATCTGTTAATTTTCTATTTACAACAGTACTAATAAGTTCCAGTGTATGATGCTTTCATATATACAAATATGTTGGAGCTTTTGAGTCAAATGCAACTCATTTCATAGGGAAGAGACTCTTCCTAATCCTGTATCTCTTTTTGACACTAGTGATTAATTAAAGCATGTGTTCAACTAGAATTGACCCTTGTTTATGATTGCCATAAGAATGTTAATGTTAATGTTTTTTTCAGGTTTAGAAGGATGTCAAAATTGTCAAGCTCTGCCCCAATTGTGAAATATACTAGCAATTTACAAATAATCATACAGTAATATTAATTATCCCTAAAATGTTCCTAAAAAGTAAGATGAATGTCAAGGTGTTCATTTTTATAATCTATACAAATTGTTCGTGGGATATGTTGTAACGTTAAAGCTTTCGTGATCCATGGTGGATAAGTTATTGACTGTAAATATATCCTTTGCTGTAAATTAAATAAGAATAACAATGTTAGTTGGAGTCATGGTGATTTCCTTCTAGTTCACTTCTCACTGACTATTGTACAGACTTATTTCAAAGTCAGCCGTTAACAACAATCTACAGAAACTCCATAAGGCTACGTTAAAAATGGAGACTCTTATTAAGTCTATCTCCTTAAAACAACCTCTAGATAATCTATATAATTTTATCTTAGAGTCTCAAATGACATTCCTATATTGATGCGTTTATTGCCCCACACCTCTCGCTCTCTTCGTCTTTAATAAGCTTTCAACACAAGAAAACATATCCTTATTGTAGTGGCCTTCCACCCAACACTAAATATGAGTTATGATCTGGTTAATCTAGAGTTAAAACGCGCCAGAGATTTAACTCAGTAATACAAAACATTAATAGAACTACAATTATACCTGTTTCATTTAAGTAATAGAGCATCGATGGAAATGTGACTTGATCATAAACACAAAACTCAAGATGATTGAGTGCAGCTATATCTCACATTTTTTTTAATGCTTGTGGTTATGTAGTACCTGCTATAGATTAGGGAACGTATCGGGGATTAAGTCGAAGGCGTTTAATGTCACTCCCCTGAGTGTTTCGATTTGATTTTGACGGGGAATGCAGAGGATACATCTAATTTTTTCTTGGTATACAGGTTGTTGATTTCTGTGAGTCTAATGGGGCGGATGGTTATCCAGAGTTCAATTATCATTTTCCGATTGCATGTTAACGTCAATTTGAGCGTATCCTATTGTGACCTGTGACGGCCTTTCTTTCCAACCAAACACTTACATTTGTGACTTCTAGTATGCTAAAGCTGTTTGGGCTTGTTTTCATTCACTGGTGTGACTGTGCAATCGAAATGTAAAATAGGCAAACAAAGGGCACTGGACTCCTTACAAGCACCATGCATTTATCAAAGATGATCATTTATCCTCTATTTGTTGTTAAAAAAAGTTACAACAAGTTAGCTACGATATCTTCAAAGAGGAAGCATGGCCCACTCTGCCATCTCTTCTGCACCAATGGAAGCCTTCCCTAGAATACTGAGTTGGTAACTACTCTGTAAATATACACATTTTGGCATTTACTATATAAAATATGTGTTTTTATTTTAGAAAAAAAAGAGTTGCTTAATAAGACTTTATAGTTTATTTGATGGCTATTTTTTTTTTTTAAATAAAAGTATCGATGCTGTAAAGGGATTAGGGCAGGGATAACTTCAATTCTAATCATTTAAGATTCATAATTTAATTTATATTTTCCTTTTAAGGAGTAGCAGTACTTGTTTCGTTGGTTCTCGTGCAATCGAAGCGGTCTTCATAAAAACCGATGTCACATGATTCGTTTTGAGGATTGGCTTATCTTTATTATCATTTGGGTGAAAGCACACCAAACACCGATCTTTGTATACCCACACAAAATATTAATAGTCCATATTTTGCGGTCTTATTCATGCTATACTTTATGGGATTCCTCCTGATTAAATTCAGTGCTTTCTTTGTACCTGTGAGTGGAGCGCAGAGGTGGTTGGGACATTTAAACGGGGGGACTGATATTGCGTGTTCCTTCTGACTAAACGTGAGTAGAGTGGCAGGCCTGGGCGTTGAGCCGTTTGGATTGCTTTGATCATCTTGTTATAGGTTTGATTCGCAGTCTCCAGTTAAACCTAGGATGTTTGGAATGATCTCAGTTTGTTTGACCGTCTTTTAAGCTATCAAAAAGAGTATTTATATATTGAATTAAGATATAATACAAATCCCCTTTAAAGTGCTCCTATTGTATTAAAGTAGAAAATATTTTATCTGAAATCTGAATATTTTCATGTCACACACAGTAGTGTAGAATGTATAATACAGACCTTAATGAGAAAAAGAGCAATGTTTTCATGTATAGCTGTTTTCCCCGTGACTAAGATAATTCCTATCCTGAAGCGGTATTATGTTTTAAGAATCTCCAATACATTATACAAAGTTAAAACAAATATAAATGGATACCAAAATAACACTTAATCATATAAAAAGCTGACCAGAAGCGGCACCCAGTATGTCTTGAATATGCTTTGTCGGCCGATTGAAGAGTTAGGTTTGTTGGCTCCCCCCCCCTGCGTTTGCCAGTTATTGTGCTATGTTCCACGTTTCGGATGAATCCATTCCTGCGTTGATTGGGGTCGCTCCTCGAGCTATCGAGAAATCACAGTCTTTTGTTTTGCAAAATATCCCACACAAATGAAACCAAACCGAAAACAAACACAAAACCCCAAAACCAAAAAATAAACAACCAATAGACACGAGAAGATGCACGTGACCGTAAGCTGCTCTGGTCGGCACCGCCCGTGAAATCAATTCCTTACGCTTCGCTCAACCCCTCCTCCCCCTGTCTTCAGTTGACATAGTACAGCCAATAGATGATGTTGAAGAGAGAAGACGGTGGGGAAGATTATCCGTGACCACTTGTCGATGGAGTTGACGTCCGTCAGGTCGGGGATTTGTGATGCATTGGAGCTGGAGAGGCGACGACCGTCGTGTAAGCCGCGCTCGTCCTTCGTGCGGTGACGTGGCGCTCCAGCGCGTTGCGGCCAAAGTTGTGCCGGGCCAGGCCGGCCTTGCGGTACTGCAGCGTGGAGCTGTCGTACGTCAGCATGGTGTTGCGCGGGTCGTTCAGGCCCAGCGCCAGCTCCGACGGGCCCATCTCGTTCTTGATGTCCAGGGTGCCCAGCAGGATGTTTTCATGGGAGTCCATCTGCCGTACAGACACACACACACACACACACACACACACACACACACACACACACACACACACACACACACACACACACAACAACACCACACACACACACACACACACACACACACACAACACACACACACACACAATAAAGGTCTAAATCTTAGCCACCACGCTTTCAGGGTGAGATTTGCGTTGCATCAAGGTCGGGTCTTTTTTTTAGATATGGCGAAAAACACATTCATATTCAAACAATTCATAGCTTTTCAAATAAAATCAGAACCACATTTATTCCTGTTGACTTAGGATGTTGGACCTCACTAACATACCTGCTGGTTTCTCCCCCTGAACCTCACTAACATACCTGCTGGTCTCTCCCCCTGAACCTCGCTAACATACCTGCTGGTCTCTCCCCCTGAACCTCGCTAACATACCTGCAGGTCTCTAACTGAACCTCACTAACATACCTGCTGGTCTCTCCACCTGAACCCCACTAACATACCTGCTGGTCTCTCCACCTGAACCTCACTAACATACCTGCTGGTCTCTCCAGCTGAACCTCACTAACATACCTGCTGGTCTCTCCACGTGAAGCTCACTAGCATAGCTGCTGGTCTCTCCACGGGAACCTCACTAGCAAACATGCTGGTCTCTCCTCGTGAACCTCACTAACATACCTGAACATCTCCCAAACTGAACCTCACTAACATTGCTGCCACTCCGTTTTGTATTGTGTACTTGTGAAAGATGAAGAAACTTTGAAGTTCAGATGTATTGAAACAACTTGAAAATGAATATAACTAAAATATAATCCTCAATAAATGTTCTCTTCTCACAATAGGGGTCCAACTTTTTTACCTTACTAAATAAGTAGATGACAGAGGACCAGTGGAAGTTGCAGGTCATTCAGTTCCATACGATCAATATGAGGCAAACTAAACAACATGCTGTGCTGACTTCAGATTGGAGTGCACTGGGAGCAGTACCTTATTCTTTGGATCTCCCAGTCCGAGCCCTGCATCGTCCATGAAGATGGGTTCCCACATCGGGTCGCGTCCGTCCAGGTCCCTCTGCTTCATCCTCGAGTACAGAGTATCGTCTCTCCCGACTACATTACCCACCAGCCACTGGAATCACATACAGTTACTCAGGTTAACTACATTACCCACAAGCCACTGGGATCACATACAGTTACTCGCAGATTAACTACATTACCCACAAGCCACTGGGATCACATACAGTTACTCAGGTTAACTACATTACCCACAAGCCACTGGGATCACATACAGTTACTCGGGTTAACTACATTACCCACCAGCCACTGTGATCACATAGTTACTCAGGTTAACTACATTACCCACCAGCCACTGGCATCACACACATTACTCGGGTTAATGCTCCTTTTGGTCATTTTATAGAACTCAATAAACTGGAAAATTAAACAAAAATGTGGCTGAATTCATGAGTGAGTCATATTATTTTTGCTCTATTATTTACTCGGTAGTAAAATGCAGACACAGATCAGAAAAAAAGACTGACAGAACAGGATGGGTTCCGTTTTGTACGAGGCCAGGAGGACATGAGTTAATCCGGACAACACGGCAGTATAACGAGGACGTGCTCGGGGGTAACGTCCCCAACCTTATTGGGGTCCATCAGCATCTTCTCGTTGTTTGCTGTGGATATCTTCTCCGCCGCCCTCTTCTGCCGCTGGGGGCCTCGTCCAAAGAAGATGTAGTTGACCAGGGCGTACTCCAGCAGGGCAAGGAACACAAACACAAAGCAGCCCATCAGGTACATGTCGATGGCCTTGACGTAGGGGATCTTGGGCAGGGTCTCCCTCAGATGGGTGTTGATGGTCGTCATGGTGAGCACCGTGGTGATGCCTGGGAGGGGACCGCAGAAAATCAAGTCAAAAAAACAGCTTTAACTGGAACCGGTGGGTTCCAAACCAACTGTGGAACGCAAACGTAAAAAGAGTACGTGAGGCGTTGGAGGTGGAAGGTTCTGCGGCAAACAAGGAAATCCATATCGAGTCGGGATGAGGTCAACTTGAAAGAGAAGTCAGTTGGTCAAGTTAGTCTGCGATCGCATCACACGGTTGTATGTGGAAATGTAAGTGTAATTTATTATTAATGATGTCAATTATTTGATGGTATACAATTTTCAAAACATCCTCAACAAAATATATATAATGGTCAGAAACCAGGAGGCTTTTTGTTGAATTCAACTCTGTTTTTCTGTTCTATTTTCAATCATCCCCCTGGATCGCAGGGCATTGGTTTACAATTGCAGAAGCAGTCCAGTTTGAATGCTTACTCAACCAAATGACCCATGAAGATGACTGAAATCCAAATAAAAAGTCCACTGCAGCTCATTTAAAGAACGGATTCACAAAGGTCAATTGGACGTAGAAAACCCTTAATATATACAGGCCTATGTACAATTATATAATCCATATTACATCTAATTCCAGATTCAAATTTTCATGATTGATGACTCTGGACTTCATGTGTCCACCATGTAACCTCCATAAACACACTCACACTGTATCACAACCGTGAAAATGGCATGAACGTTTAGGCCTGTTTGGCGCAAACAGTCACTACAAGCGTTACACAGCAAACCCCATCTCCAAATGCTATTCTGGAAGAGCTTTGTCTAAACAGCAATGACAATTTTTTTTACTGCGTGGCGTTTCCATCATACAGCCTTGCACTAAGCGCTCCCAGCTTATGCTCCGAAACCAGGTCAAAGTTTATGAAGTGCGCCGAGCGCGGTAAAACAGTCCACAGCCCGTCGACGCACTCTCTGAGACCAACTCCGCCCACTCCCATTACGGATCATTACTCTTCTTGTGTTGTGTCTGCCGGCGCCTGTTTGTGTTCGCTCATCGTTTCCCCTTTGCATGCCTGCTGCCGGCTGTCTTAATGCAGGTTAATGCCTTCAATCAGGCAGATTGCCTTGGCTTCCCCTCGTGCCTGCCACCCACAGGTTTGGGGATGGACAGAGGCGGTGGGAAGACCGAAGGGTAGCCGGTGTTTGCTGGTGAACACAAAGCAGCACAGAGCAGCGCGCTCCCAAACGGGCTACACAGGGAGTTACGTAACCCGGGGGGAAAATTGTGACTTCCAAAAATGCACAGAGGCACTCAAATCAGCATTGTTTATCACTCTGAGCTTTTAGGACAAAAAAAATAAATGTCGATACTGCAAGCTATCTGTGTAATGGCGTAGGCCTGTCTAACCCAGATTCAGCCCAGGTGGGAAGATTCCACATTCATCAGTTGTGCGCTCAGAAGAGGAGTTTGCTGAGTTTCATTGACTGAAAGAGTTAGTAGCCTAGCTCCTGCACATTTAAGGGGAATACACTCCTAATCACCTTCCAAAGATTTCCAATGTGTACTGAATAGTATTCTAAGTGCCAGTAACAACACAACAACAAAGTCATTTGTCATAGTTTGTATGATAATATTATCAGCTGTGTCTTGCTGGGTAGGCTAAGCAGATAACCTCTAAGCGGCGCAGCTAATGTTGCCCTAGTGCCAAAAATAGTGCTGAATCATCTCTGTGTTTATGTACTTATTGACGTAGCTCCAGCATTGCTCCGGTCCATCAACTTCAATTCATTCAATGGACGGAAAAGCACTGCGATGAGTGAGTCACTGTGGCTGAGGTCTCACAAATAAGCCGTTCGATGAATGTCTCAAATCTGATGGCTGACAAGGGTGAACAGGATATTTCACTTTCTTTTGCTCCAGGTTTGTGTCTACCAATCATGTTGCTGGAGGCAGAGTTCTGTCAACAAAAACTGGATGGCAGTTGTAAACGGTATGCAGTAAGGGTGTAAGGGTTTCAAAGCATCACTGTGCAGACTGCATTGACAGACAGTCACTGTTTAAATACAGTTGTTAAAATGCCCTGATGAAGGCCTCATCCACTGACGCAAATCTTTTTTTTTTCTATCTCTGTAACAAGACAGGAAACAAGGAGTAACTCCGCCCCATGCTGTCCTGCCTTCAGGCCCCGAGGATTTATTTCATTTAGAGAGTTTGTAAGTGCTCATGGTTATGTAAAAGCCCATCTAGAATCCAGTATTTATTTGATTCCTTTGATCCAATCCGTATAACTTTAACGTGTGTCAAAGATAATCGTAAAAATGAAATGTAGTGTTGAGTGTTGATTCATAGAATTCCATGACGTCGAATCGGTATCAACTGCAAAATTTGCTGAATAAACCATTCTTACGGAATAGAAAAAGAGGAATTTAAAAGTAAATGTGTACGTGTGTGTGTGTGTGTGTGTGTGTGTGTGTGTGTGTGTGTGTGTGTGTGTGTGTGTGTGTGTGTGTGTGTGTGTGTGTGTGTGTGTGTGTGTGTGTGTGTGGTATGTGTGTGTGTGTGTGTGTGTGTGTGTGTGTGTGTGTGTGTGTGTGTGTGTGTGTGTGTGTGTGGTGTGTGTGTGTGTATGTTTGCGTTGTGTGCAGGTGGCGTGTAGGGTGTACGTGTATGTGTGTCTGTATGTGTGTATGTGTGTGCATGAGTGTGTGTTAGTGTGAGTGTGTCTGTACGTGTATATGTGTGTGTGTGTTAGTGTGGTGTGTGTGTGTGTGTGTGTGTGTGTGTGTGTGTGTGTGTTAGTGTGAGTATGTCTGTATGTGTGTATGTGTGTGTGTGTGTGTGTGTGTGTTAGTGTAGGGGCGGGCCTCACCGAGGGCCACCCTGGCGGCGGAGGCGTCGTAGTTGATCCAGAAGGAGACCCAGGACAGGATGGTGATCAGGATGGAGGGCATGTAGGTCTGCAGGATGAAGTAGCCGATGTTCCTCTTCAGCTTGAAGCTCAGGGACAGCCGGGGGTAGGACCCTGACTGTGTGTGTGGGGGGGGGGGGGCAGAAGGGTTGGAGGGAACATTTTATCAGATGTGAAGAGATTAGAGTTTGTTTGTGCAAAGTTTTTGAGAAAAACAGAGCAGGTGTGGTTACTATGGCAGCGTCCCCCCGATAATGTGGGGAATGACTGATGTGTTTGTGACTCACACCCGGCTAACTTGTTACACGAAGGTCTCTCTCTCTCTCTCTCTCTCTCTCTCTCTCTCTCTCTCTCTCTCTCTCTCTCTCTCTCTCTCTCTCTCTCTCTCT
>OLKM01002354.1:69153-71653 GCA_900291075.1 Melanogrammus aeglefinus | reverse complement strand
ACAGCGAGGGAGGAGGTAGGAGGGAGGAGGGAGGGGAGAGTCAGAAGGTGCAAAGGGATGTGACATGGAGAAGGAGATGGAGGGGCAAGGAGGGGAAAGAAAGAAATAATTTGGACTGATGAAGCGCTGTAAAATGGAAGACACATTCAGCCACCTGAGACACACACACACACACACACACACACACACACACACACACACACAGACACACACACACACACACACACACACACACACACACATACACACACACAGCAGTAATGAAAGTCCTCAGGCGAGTGGAGGCAGCTGTGCCATCCAGGAGCTGCATGTGAGCAGAAGGTAGTCACTGCTAAAGATTCATGTAAAATATTCATCCCCGGGCTGACCTTAATAATGTATTATCCCTCCCCAGAACCAGGAGCCCTGCGGCCCCCGTCCCCAGACCGGCAAGGGACGGGCCGCCGGCTGAAGGGAGCCACAATCATTCAGAGAAACATTTACAGGATTAAGTATGTTGACGTGCACAGAGACGGTAGAATAATTCAAATGACTGTGCAGACGGGCGGGCGTGTGTGTGAGTTCCTCTAATCTTCTGCTGGTTGCTTCGGGGGTCTGATGGAGGTGGGATGAGATTTGTGACGTGAATCTTCAGACTCCCCTGCCTTCATCTCAGGTTAGCTTGAGTTGAATATTAATCTTGAACCGAAAGCAGCTTTAGTCAAACATATAACGTTCTCTGAACCTCGCTCTCCTTGATGTTTCTCTGTTAGCATACTGAAGGGGAGACTGTTACATTTATAGGAGCTGAATGAGCTGACCAACGGGGGTAAAGGCAGAGGGTACAGTTCCCTCTCTCTTGTGGTCGTGCTCTGAACATACAGGCAGAAGAAAATGGCCTTTTGTCATTCTCTCTACCCAAACTCAATCGGTGGCAGTTAACCCTGGTATCTTGTTTTATCTAGCTATTCAACTCACTAATCCATCTGAGACGGTGCAGTCATTCTCAGCCTCTCTTTAAACATCTTCACTCTTTTCAGTTTCCTCAGTTTTCTGCACTCTCTCTCTCTCTCTCTCTCTCTCTCTCTCTCTCTCTCTCTCTCTCTCTCTCTCTCTCTCTCTCTCTCTCTCTCTCTCTCTCTCTCTCTCTCTCTCTCTCTCTCTCTCTCTCTCTCTCGCGCCCCTGTGTACTCGCACCCCTCCCAGCAGGGCTGTTGTGAAGCGGACAGCGGCTGGAGGAGCTCTGTCTGCCGGCCGTGCTGATAGGCTGTGAAATAAACACACGTATACATGCTTATTGCTACATCAGGCCAGGCCCATCATCTGTCTGGTTTCCTCTATCATCTGCCTCTCTCTGCCTTGAACACACACACACACACACACACACACACACACACACACACACACACACACACACACACACACACACACACACACACACACACACACACACACACACACACACACACACACACACACACAAACACACATTTATATATATAGAGAGAGATGTGCTAGAGGGATTATGCCGTTGGTTTACTTGGTGAATCTGCGAGCTGGGCCGATTCAAAACCACTCTTCAGCCCACTCTGAGAGGGGGATTTTGCATGCATGTGTATGTGTGTGTGTGCAAGTGTGTGTGTGCCTGAATCTGTCAGTGTATGTGCGTGAATCTGTGTGTGTGTGTGTGTGTGTGTGTGTGCGTGCGTGTGTGTGGTGCTGAACACATTCATCCTCACCGTGACCTCTGACAGAGGGAGGCTTCAAGGGAAACGCTGCACGGGACTCATTCTTTATCTCTCTGGAACTTTGAGGGTGACTTTAGCCAAGAGCTCCAGAATATGACAAATATTATAATATTTACATTTGTGAGCATGCACTCAGGGTATTATATATATCCAACGCCTTGCTGAAGTGCATGTGCCTCTAACATCATACACACACAAGTAAGATGCTTTAATTTCGTTCACATCCCATTTCAAGGCTTGTCACAACATATTTGTTAATTCTCTGTTACACATATCAAATAAATATATACGTTACACGCTAACCATTGCGTTGTAGATATTTATGGCTGTCTAGGTTTCTTCATGAGATTCTGAACCCTCGAAGTGACTGATGACAGCATGGACTGATATTAACGTTGCTTACTGTGCTACCTCCACGGCTCTGCATTTTAATGACCACCCTTCATAATTGATGAATGATTTCTGATCCACGCCGAGTATCAACTGGAAAATAATACTACCCTTGATATCCTCAATTTTTTACGCTATTATTCTAAAAAATGGAGAGAATTAAAACATGTTTCTGTAGTTAACTTGAAGTCTGATCAACATGTGGGGCACAGCAAACCACAAACCCCTCAGTGTATTTATTCTACGGCACCTGTATTCTCTACATGTGTCATAACATGGAGATACACTGTGTATGTTTGTTGATTTGATACACACCTCATAACAGCAAACCGGAAGTGACATGCCTTACCATATTGAATGACCATGTTACATAAGCGCATGAT
>OLKM01002354.1:54153-66653 GCA_900291075.1 Melanogrammus aeglefinus | reverse complement strand
GTATGTGCTTGTGTATGCCTGCATGTGTATATGTGTGTAAGAGTCACTGCACTATGTTGCTGGGGCTGTGTATGTATCTCGGTATCAGCAGCACCCTATCTGACTGAAGACTGAAGTCCTGTAACCCCCTGCTCCTACACTGAGTCCACAATCTCTGTGAACGGCCAAAAGCTTTCAGCGGTTGACCCGTTCACTAACATCCGAAGCGCTTTGTCTCATGGTCTGCAATTGGACCAACAAGTTAACATTCTGATCGTCTGCGGGCCCCGGTCTGGGAGAGGAACGGCACGAGGCAGGAGACAGAGGCCCCGTCCACACGAACCCGGGTATTTTTGAAAGCGAACTTTTATGGACCCCGGTTAAAAAAATTTTTGCGTCCACACCACCGGTTTGATAAAAAATAACTCCGTCCACATGAGACCGCAAATCCGCCTCAAACGTGCATTCCAAAGCAGTAGGTGGCGATAGCACTCCAACAGGAAGGCCATTTAGCCAATCACAAGGCTGGAAAAATTCATACCGGAAAAACAACAATAGCGAACCGAGGCCGGGCAGATTCCTTCGTGTGGACGGACAGCGAAGTTGAGTTACTTCTCACTGTTACTCATGAATTTAAAATAAGAAGAATTCAAGAAAATGTGGATTGGGAGTCGTGTCAGTCCAAGATGATAATCTGATGATCTGATGATAGTCAAGTGATACATTGGTCTCCATGGATACTACTTATACTGTTTACCGTCGCACAGTGTGACGTCAAACAATGTTGACAAGGAACCAAAAAACTGTGGTTTTCCTGTTTACACGTGTCTGCTGAAACCGGAGTTTTCGAAAAGTTCACCCTGGACTCCGGTTACAAAAAACTCCGGTTTCAGGAGCCAACAACTGCGGTTACGTGTGGACGAACGGCGAAACCGTGTAGAGAAACACACGGTTTCAAAAAAACCGGGTTCGTGTGGACGGGGCCAGAGTCTGCCAGGCGGTCATGATGCCAGCTCTTCTTTATGGTGTGAAGTCTCTGTAGTCGACCATGGAAACCCTAACATGGAAGTCCTCAACTCCCAGCCTCTCCATCCTGCACACAACTGTGAGTGAGTTGCTATGCGTTAGGAATGCCCTGCAAAGACAGGTGATCAAGATGCATTCTTTGGAGAGCTGAAAAATAGCAAACAAGAGCACGTTTGACACAGGAGGCACTCCAGCGATACCCTTAAGGTATCCTGGAAGAGCTGAAAGCTGGGAACCCCCAGCAGACAGACCTGCCTGGAGAAGAAAAGCCAAGACGGAGCAGTCCTCGACGGGAGATCCTCCGGTGTTGAAGCGGCAGCAGCTGAAAGGACTGTTGGCCGAGAGCTCCACCCTCCTGACCAGCGGGCCACACCTCAGAGCTACACCCTCAGAGCTACACCCTCAGAGCTACACCTCACTGACCAGCAGTCCCCACCTCAGAGCTCCACTCTCAAGCTCCACCCTCAGCAGGCCCCCCCCCCTCACATACTTGGCCTTGTTCCATCCCCTCCCCCCCTCCCCCTCACCTGCTTGGCCTTGTTCCTGCACCCCCCCCCCACCCCTCACCTGCTTGGCCTTGTTCCTGGTCCTCATGTTCTCGGCGATGTACTTGACGCTCTCGATGGCCTGCTTGATCTCAGGGGAGATCCCCGTCAGCGCCGCCAGGGCGCTGACAGGGGAAGGGGCGGCGTGGAGGGTCCTGGGGGGCTTGGGGGGCTCGGGCTCCGGGGGTTCCGCTGGGCTGGGGGGGTTCCGGGGCAGAGGGGGCACCACGGGGGGTGGCACGGGGATTGGCACCTCCTTCCCGCGGTAGTTGCTCCTCCTGTTCAGGCTGCGGTCCTTGCTCAGCTCCCGGTACTCCAGGCAGTTCACCGCCGTCACGGCGCCCGCGTTGGGGGCGGGGGCGGAGACGCCCACCCCCCCGCCGTCCGAGAGCTGCAGCCCCCCTATGCCCCCAGCGATCCCCCCCACCGTCACACTGTCATGCCTTATACCATCTACTCCTCCTCCTCCTCCCCCTCCTCCTCCTCCTCCTCCACCTCCTCCTGCTCCTCCTCCTCCGACTGCCAGGCTGTTCTTCCTCTTCCTAGCTCCTCCCTGGCTGCTGCTGACCACTCCTCCTCCACATTCACCTCCTCTACCTCCTGCCCCTTCTCCTCCTCCTCTTCCTCGTCGTCCCCCCCCCGCCTCCAGCCCGGTGAGGGCGCAGAGGGGCGGGGTGCAGCCCACGTCGAGGGGCCGCCTCATGAACATCACCCGGGGCAGGACGTCCAGAAACACGGAGCGCACCCAGGCCGGCATGGTGTGGGTCATGGGCGTGCGGTAGTGCACGTTGAGCACGAAGACCGTGATGACGATGCTGAGCGTGACGAAGATCATGGTGAAGAGGAGGTACTCGCCGATGAGCGGGATGACCAGCGAGGTGGAGGGAATGGTCTCAGTGATGACCAGCAGGAATACAGTGAGCGACAGCAGCACGGAGATGCAAAGCGTGACCTTCTCCCCGCAGTCAGATGGCAGGTAGAAGACCAGCACGGTGAGGAAGGAGATGAGCAGACAGGGGATGATGAGGTTGATGGTGTAGAAGAGGGGTAGCCGGCGGATGTAGAAGGAGTAGGTGATGTCCGGGTAGATCTCCACGCAGCAGTTGTACTTGATGTCGTGCTTGTAGCCCGGCGCGTCAATGATCTCCCACTCGCCACTCTCCCAGAAGTCTTTGAGGTTCACCTGAGTCAAGATTGAGTCAGTGACATTAAACATTGAACTTCACAAGAATCACTTAATACTTCAGTAATGAATAAGAAGTCAGTAAGTTCAAGATGTAAAATATAATAACTTTTGTAAAATGGTATGGTTCAAGATGCTAAGGCTAAAATACGTTCTACCCAAACTATATCGGACGATAACAGCGTTAAACATTCAAGATTTTACAGTGGAATGTGCACAGGTCCATTCAGCTCAACACTTTGGGGGTTTGTAAAGGGGAGGGACATTGACCTACCTTAGATCCAATGAGAACCAGATCTATGTTTGCCTTGTCATAGGTCCATGACCCAAACTTCATGGAGCAGTTCTGATAGTCGAAGGGGAAGTAGGTGATGTCCATGGGGCAGGAGGACTTGAATATGGCCGGAGGAACCCAGGTGATGGTGCCATCAAACTTCAGCAGGGCCTTGGTCTTGTCCTCCACCAGGAAATCCCCCACAGCACTGAGAGAGAACGTGAGATTGGTAGACAAATGTATGCATTCATAAGACTGTAAAAGTTAAAGATAAGGGTAAGATAATATGAAAAGGGATCATCAAATACTGATTTCAGGCTTTTCATTCCCAACATTATGGTGTGAAATGTTCAATAAGAGCCATCCCAGACAAAGAGAGAAAAGACAAAGTTAAATACAAGGCACTTGGGGTTTGAGTTTCCTGGGTTATTAACCAAAAAGCGCTTACTTGTTGTACAGAACAATATCTGGTCTCCAAATTTTGTTGGAAGGAACTCGAATGAACTCGATCCCGTCATAATCCACAGGGGCCCATTTCAGCTTGTAGTCATTCCAGATCTGAAATGCAGTTGACAAAGGCCATCATAATATTGAAGCATATAACGGAAAGCGTTGCCTGCCGGGCTAATACCACAACATTTGAAATCTTCACTCACATGTCTCAACCACAGGTTGGTCTCCATGATCTGGTTGACCTCATCCTACAAGGACATCAGTAGGACCCGTCAGACAGCAGCAGGAAATAAAAGGTAGTAAATAAATGAATGGATGGATGGATGGATGGGTGGGTAGATTGATGGATGGATGGATGGATGGATGGATGGATGGATGGATGGATGGATGGATGGATGGATGGATGGATGGATGGATGGATGGATGGATGGATGGATGGATGGATGGATGGATGGATGGATGGATGGATGGATGGATGGATGGATGGATGGATGGATGGATGGATGGATGGATGGATGGATGGATGGATGGATGGATGGATGGATTGAGGAAGGGAGGGAGGGAAGGAGGGATGGAGGGAGGGAGGGAGGGAGGAAGGGGAGGGGAGGAGGGAGGGAGGGAGGGAGGGAGGAGGGAGGAGGGAGGGAGGAGGGAGGGAGGGAGGGAGGGAGGGAGGGAGGGAGGGAGGGATTGGTATATGGGTAGAAGGATGGATGGGTTGGTTGATAGATGGACATGTGGATTTTACTGCAACAATGATGCAAAACCCTGGAGTTAGTCCTGATCTCTTACCACTTTGACCAGTTGGGATATTGAGACTTGAAACGCCACCATGACTGGATCTGATACATTCTCGACAGGTCTGATGAACTGGTTGTACTTTCGGAACAACCTCCGAAACAATCTGTCTTCCCCTTTGGATGAACAGCAGCCTGAGATCCAACCAGTGAGGCAGAGACAGCAGACATTTTGTAGTCAAGTCATTCAAGTCAACATGATACAAAAAACTGTTAAACTAACCAAGCAATGAAGCAACCACCTAAGAATACATTACCGCAAAAGGAGGATATTTGACATACACGCAGAAAGAAAAACATGTCCAAAGTCCATCAATATTATCAATATTAACCTTCTTCCCTCCTCATTTGAGCCAAACCCTCGAAAAACCTCTAAAGGTCCAATGCTGAGAGATACTTCTGCAGATCTCTCAGCACTGGACCTTTAGCGACTGAGAGGCAATGGCTTCTGTTAGTGTGTGTGTGTGTGTGTGTGTGTGTGTGTGTGTGTGTGTGTGTGTGTGTGTGTGTGTGTGTGTGTGTGTGTGTGTGTGTGTGTGTGTGTGTGTGTGTGTGTGTGTGTGTGTGTGTGTGTGTGTGTGTGCCTGCGTGCGTGTGTGTGTTTTTGTCTGCATGTGTGTTCTTGTGTGTGTGTGTGTGTGTGTGTTTGTGTCTCTGTGCGTTCATGCATCCCTTCATGTGTGTCTCCAGTTTTTCCACTCATCCTTTTATATCCCTTTGTTTATTCTGGTTAGCTGGACATGGCCTTCTCCAAAGGACTGGAGCTGGATTAGCCCTCACACCAACCCCCCCACAGCCCCCCCAAACCGACCCCCTACACCAACCCCCCCACACCGACCCCCCACAGCCCTCACTGTCCAAGTCTTCAGCAGAGGCTTCAGTATTAGAGGATAGAGGTTAGATACAGGTTATAAACACATACCACTACAGTAAACTTTTTTACACTGCCAAATATGCCTGTTTTATGCACGAGTTTTTCCTGGCATGCGCAGCGGATTTACACTAACCGAGGTAATTTGCCAGCTTGATTTCGCACCCCAATTTACCCTCTCGGATCCTACACATATTGGCGGTTTCATTCTGATGTAAATGTGATTAGACGGATGAGCGGTTCCAGGGGTGAGACTTTGGTAGGGGTGTTGCTGCATTGTCTCTACAACAGAGACAACGCAGCGATATCAACATGGGTAGTTCTAACCTGAGGGACGGGGAAATCAGCGTGCTGCTGACCATCCTGGGAGAAAAGGAGATGCAGTCGCATTTCACAAAGACAGGGAAAAATGGTTCAATCTACGAGGAAGTGCCAGAGGAACTTTCCTTATGAGGCTTTTGTCGGGATAAAAACAGGTGGTCAGCAAAATAAAGAATATGTTGGCGTTTTTGCACTTTTAAATAGTTAATCGCGATTGTAGCCTTCACTCTGATGTATAGTCATTCTTGCATGCGAGTGTCTTGAATCATAAAAAAAATATTCTAAAGAGGTCTACTCTCCAGTGAACCAAGAATGCCGGCTCCGGGACGAAGGGGGATTTACCCCCATCCGCTTTACACAGGCAAGGCAGTGAAATTGCCGGCTTGGCAGTGTAAAAAAGGTCTTATACACATACCACTACAGTAATACACACATACAAATGAAGCAATACACACATACCAACACAGTAATACAGATTTCTTCAGTACTACTATGAGGTTGCATGTTACACTATTAAATATGTTTATCATTTTGATAATAATCATTTAAAAAATGTTGTCTTAATGTCAGTTGGGATTCAAATAAAACGACTCTCGGGTTTTCAGACTTTGAAGCCAATTGCCACTGTTTCAAGTTCAGTTCTGATATAAAAGTTGTCTAACTGCTATTTGATTCCACTGAGACCAGACCAGGTCATCTGAGGTGCAGGACATGTGTGAGGCAGCCAGGGTCAGACCGGCTGGGGGATCCTCAGGTAAGATAGTTTTGATTCAAGGTTGAGTTGTTCCCATTTGCTATATCACCTGGAGTCTGCTCTCCATACCGATCAAAGAAAGGAGCCCTTTAATACCCTTTAAGAAGGTTTGATCCAGCAGACAACCAGTAAAACAGGTTCGCCTGGAGCGCAGAGGAAGCCTCCTCAGGGCAATTGGCAAGTGAGTTCAAGAAACTTAATGAAGCACTCTCCTCCTGAGACACTTTGGGTCATTCCACGTTGACAGCAACCATAAAAAAAAAGCAGGCTGCCTCTCTCCCTCCGTCGGTTGTTTAAGCCTCTGACCGTCGGAGGGGGAACGAGGGTAATTATAATCAGCCTGCTAATTGGAGCTTTTGTTCTCTGTGAGAAAAAGTCACTCTGCCTTTTTCTTCATGCTGCTGTAATCCCTGGACAGTTTCTCCTTAAGAGTGAGCTAATTATAACATTTGGACCTCTTCTTACTTATTGTTTCACTTGGAATGGAAGACGTTGGCGTGTGATTACCTTTACCCAGACTGCAGCCAGACCCACTCTACACCGAGCAGTGGGAGACTCTTTCTCAGGGCACCCTGATCTACAGGAATTAGATAAGGAGGCTGGTCTTTGGTTAGAATGTGTTTTTATATGAGATCGATATGAGTCTAGGTACAGTTTTGCTAGCTATAATTGTACCAAATCCAGATGTTGTTGGGAATTGATATGGGCTGTGTGGACTGAAGCAGCCCTGGTTGACATAGCAGAACCTCTTGGGTGTGTGTGCTCGTGTGTGTGTGTGTGTGTGTGTGTGTGTGTGTGTGTGTGTGTGTGTGTGTGTGTGTGTGTGTGTGTGTGTGTGTGTGTGTGTGTGTGTGTGTGTGTGTGTGTGTGTGTGTGTGTGTGTGTGTGTGTGTGTGTGCTTGAGAAGAGGAATTGGGAGACAAAGTTAGACCAAAGAACCAAAGGACCCTGTACTAATATACCATCGCCAAGGACCTGATGTGGAGATTGAATAATTCAACATGTCAACCAAGCGATAACACAAAGTGTATACTGCATTCACTTTGTTGTTGCACAAACACACACACACTTACACACAATGTCTGTGTGTGCGTGGTGTGTGCTTGTATGTGTGTGTGCGTTAGTTTGTGTGTGTGTGTGTGTATGTGTGTATGTGTGCGTGCATTAGTGTGTGTGTGCCTGGGTGCGTGTGTTTGTGTGTGTGTGCGTTAGTGTGTGTGTGCGTGGGTGCGTGTGTTTGTGTGTGAGTGTGTGTGTGGTGTGTGCTTGTGTATATGTTTGTGGGTGTGAGTGGGTGAGTGTGTTTGTGTGTGAGAGGTGAGATGATCGATTTTGTAGGCAGAAAAATTGACATAAAGACAAGAGGGAGGAAAGCGGGGTAGGAAGACTCACAAGGTGCAAAGTGACTTTGTGTTTCACCCCCTCACCCGTCCACTATGACAGTATGATCGGATGAGTCGTGTGAATGAACCCACACTGCTCCCCAAAGAAGAGGCCCCTTGGCCATGGCATTAATAAGTGCAATTTTCATCTCAATAGAACCCACACGTTTGTCTTGGTGCCATTGGTGCGTTACCAACCAATGACAAAAGGCCAAACACCTCGTACCCAAAAAGCACCCATCCTGTATAAAACATCTCCAAACACCTCAACCCAAATGTGGAGAAATGTCCCACATCCTGCTGCTCCACGTCAGCCTCACAGGCTGCTGTCTCTGAGAGGATTGCCTTTAGAATACGTTCTTACTCCCATCAGGCTCAGACACAGGTCCTCTTGCGAGGAGCATGCGTCCATTCCCTGTCCGCCAAACTAGAGCACATCTTTGAGCCCGGGCTCTTGCACACTGCAGCAGCCGAAGAGATAATCTGCGGTTCCCAGTTTTATCAGAGCGATCAATTAATAACCATTCATCGTCACCTTCTGTTGTTTTTAAATGTGTTGATTTGTTATTCCCTGTATGACCCCACTCAGTTGTCTTATCTATAAATTACTGTTGTTCTAGTTATCATATTGCGAAGCACATGAATGCCTGTTGTATTGTTACTGTAATAAAATGTTCAATATAAATAAAGCTATTGTTATTATTTTCCTCTATTCCTGGAGGGTTAATTAACTTACAGCAAAGGACTGTCTAAAGAAATGGGAAACTCAACCAGCTTCAAAGACACGAAAAGAAGAAGAAGCAGGGTTAATTAGCTTTCAGCTACTTTAGCTCAATGAGAGATGTGATGCAGTGTGTACGGGGTGGAAGGGAACCGCGGGCCGTGCTTACTGACCTGTTAAAGTCTGCCTGTCTGCCTGCCTGTGCCTGTCTGCCTGTGCCTTTCTGTCTGCCCGTCCCTTGGTGCATGCACCTTTCTGTCTGTCATTGTCTGCCTGTACCTGTCTGCCTGTGCCTGTCTGTCTGTCTGCTTGTGCCTGTCTGCCTGCACCTGTATGTCTGCTTGTCCCTGTCTGCCATTTGAACCCTGCTCTCTGAGGGCTTCCAGAGGAAACATGAGCTTTAATCCTCTACAGCGGTGGTGTGACCAGTGAAACACATCTGGCTGTCTACGCGTCAATATAACATCTATTAACGTCAATGTAAAGTCTATTCACATCATTGTAACGTCTATTAACGTCATTGTAAAGTCTATTCACAGCAATATAACGTATATTCACATGAATTGAAAGACTATTCACATTAATATAACGTCTATTCTCATCTAATATCATTGTTGCATCAAATATCTTTAGGACATTGACTCCATGAGCGATCACATGATTTTTAGATTTACATAATCGGAATTAATAATAACCACCAGTTGTTCAATAAATCATCACACAATTTATCGATGTCCCGATCATTCTCTGCCTCCGTAACTGACACTCTGCATTTCTCTCACTCACGTATATTATCACTCAAATATTTTATATCTGGTGGGAGTTGTGTCATCTCTGTATTATTCTTTTTAACCTTGTGTCCCGTGGATCTCTGAACTCGCTGCTTGGCTCAGATGATCCAGAACCAGAGAAGCCATATCAGGATGACAGAGAAAGTGTGCATAACAATCAAGAGCATTAAACTATGCAGAATGACATGGCAGCCAGTAAAGAGGTTGTAATGTGGATAAAATGAATGTAGAAAATCAGAAGCCAAAATGGGGAGAGAGAGAAGAACAGAAGTACATGGAGACAGCACCTCTCACCCTGCAGCCATCACCTCTCACCCTTCTGTGACTAAGCCGTCTCTTTTCCACTCCAGCTCTCCCCCTTCTGTCTCTCTCTCTCTGACTGTATAACTTCATCCACGAGCGTGACTCAGTCTGTCCCCAGCTCAGAACATGGGGAAGGTCCCAAGGGTGTCTGTGTTTGTGTTAGTCTCTGTGTATCTGCATGCGTGTGTGTGTTTGTGTGCCAGTGTGTGCTTGTGTTTACTGTGTGTGTGTGTGTGTGTGTGTGTGTGTGTGTGTGTGTGTGTGTGTGTGTGTGTGTGTGTGTGTGTGTGTGTGTGTGTGTGTGTGTGTGTGTGTGTGTGTGTGTGTGTGTGTGTGTGTGGACGAGGAAAGTTAAGTTGTGAAGTCATGAAATCGTGTTAAGAAGATCCTCAAGCAGCACAGTCCTTAAGCCAAATGGATGTACACAAACACACACACACACACACACACACACACACACACACACACACACACACACACACACACACACACATACACAGTAGCACATCATGTCAGTATTAATAAATCCAGCGCTACAGGAAAAGCAATGTGTGTGTGTGTGTGTGTTTGCAGTGCTTCGATGGCCCACAGTGTTTTAAGGGAGGCCATTAGGCTCCATGAGGCTTGCAGAGGCAGCGGCGCCGATAGGCTCCACAACTATAGGACACCTGCAGGGAGCCTCATCTCACACAGGTCTGTGACATTGACCCACTTTACAACAGGCTCACTCTGTGTTGTCCAAGTTGGTCCACAGCAGAAAAGTTTCGGCTGAAAATTGTGAGCTGACAGAGGTTCCCTGGCCTCTTTGCTCTATCGACCTGCCTCGTTTCTGTCTACAAAAACAAACAACATGGCTGACATTTATTTAATTCCCGGTGGACAGTGATATCTTGTGATAGTTGATAGTATAAAAATGGGTTTTAAAAACATTTCTAGTGAGAAATGGTTTACTGTTCCGGTTCCGGTTACAGCTAAGGTTACGGTGACTGTTATGTTTAAGGTTACGGTTACGGTTCTCCTCCCAATAGGAGGAATCGGGCCATGGAGCCCACTGCGTCCCATTGAGTCTCCTTGCTGCACTCTGTGCTAGAGGTCTTTGGTTTGAGTATCCTTGCTGCACTCTGTCCCAGAGGTATTTGGTTTGGTTAGTGTCTCCTGGCTGCAATTTGTCTTAGAGCTGTTTGGTTTGAGTCTCCTTGTTGCACTCTGTCTTAGAGTTGTTTGTTTTGAGTCACCTTGCTGCACTCTGTCCCAGAGGGTTTGGTTTGAGTCTCCTTGCTGCACTCTGTCCCAGAGGGGTTTGTTTTGAGTCTCCTTGCTGCACTCTGTCCCAGAGGGGTTTGTTTTGAGTCTCCTTGCTGCACTCTGTCCGAGAGGGGTTTGGTTCTGACTGCAGCAGTCCAGGCATGTTCCGAACACGGGGCTCAGGTGATCTGCGTTCTTTGACTTGCACGTGAAATTTCTTCATCATACAGCAAGCACACGCACACACACATACACACCCACGCACACAGACACACACACGCACATTCTCACAAAGTTACACCCTTTGGTCCCATGGAAGCCCAACGAGTGGCCTTGAGTGCCCCGCCTACCATTCCCTTTGTATCGGACGTGTGCAAAGGACAAAGGATTCTGGGAAGGCTTGCGTGGGGCAAGGCGGGTGATTACGGCGCATGTAAAGGGGAGGGATGAAAATTAAACTCTTTTTCACATTATACAAATGAGCGCGTCTTGCAGGGCCCGTTCAGCAATGCAATTGGACGATCGATCGATTGATTCAGTGAGGACTGGTGGACCGTATGGACCTGTGGTGGAATTCATTTCCTGGTTTGAAGATTCCATCGACCCCCTGGTGAACTCCCACCAGCGGCCAATAGGGGGAGGGCGGGGCGGGGCCAAATGTTCAAACTGGATCTTTAGTTTGGTGTGTGTATTTTGTCATGTAAAGCACTCAGACTGCCAGTGTTTGATTTTGATTTGACCTACCATCTTTGATAGATGCCCATTCAGGAAAGGAGAGGCTCTTTGTAAGAAGAAGAAGAAGTAGAAGAAGAAGAAGAAGAAGTAGAAGAAGAAGAGGAAGAAGACGAAGAAGAAGAAGAAGAAGAAGAAGAAGAAGAAGAAGAAGAAGAAGAAGAAGAAGAAGAAGAAGAAGAAGAAGAAGAAGAAGAAGAAGAAGAAGAAGAAGAAGAAGAAGAAGAAGAAGAAGAAGAAGAAGAAGAAGAAGAAGAAGAAGAAGAAGAAGAAGAAGAAGAAGAAGAAGAAGAAGAAGAAGAAGAAGAAGAAGAAAAAGAAGAAGATAGCAATAGCAGCCAGTAATATACCTACACTGTATATCTCATTTCGGCAGCAAAGCGCATCCTTTCCTGCATCCAAGCCTCCCTATCCGACTGCCAAACCATACAGCAATCCTATGGATGTCTGATCAGCAGGAGAGGAGAGAACCAGCTCATCCTGGATCCTAGGAGACATACCTTCCATAGCCCACTAATCTGACCCTTGTTTGGGGAGTGTGTGCGTGCTTGTGTGTGTGTGTGTGTGTGTGTGTGTGTGTGTGTGTGTGTGTGTGTGTGTGTGTGTGTGTGTGTGTGTGTGTGTGTGTGTGTGTGTGTGTGTGTGTGTGTGTGTTTGTGTGTGTGTGTGTGTGTGTGTGTGTGTGTGTGTGTGTGTGTGTGTGGTGTGTGTGTGTGTGTGTGTGTGTGTGTGTCAGATTAATACATGCAAGCCCACACACTCAGTGAAGTGTGGACAGATTTTGGGTGAAGAACTAAATTTGTTGCAGGCTTTTCACAGTACTAATAATTATGTGGCTAATGCAAAAGTTAAATCAGGAAGCCCACATTCCTCTTCTATTTCTCATCGATCTATGTCTGTGTTTCAAATTCCAACACTGTTGTTACACATCCCACGGAAATACGTGACATGTGACGTCATTTAATCTATTCTTTCGTGATCTGGGACACGTAATCATCATCAATGTTTTCGTGCCAAAAAGCACAAATTTCTAACAATATGACAGCTTTTGGCCACCTGTTTTTACTTTCACCTTTGATTCTGAGAAATTGTGACAATTCACGGATATATTTAATGCAGGTGC
>OLKM01002354.1:0-35315 GCA_900291075.1 Melanogrammus aeglefinus | reverse complement strand
TGGTGTTGGGTTTGGGGTTGATAAAGATGGTGTTGGGGTTGATAAGGTTGGTGTTGGGGTTAATAAAGGTTGGTGTTGAGGTTAATAAAGGTTGTTGTTGGGTCTGGTGTTGATAAAGGTGTTCTGGGGTTTGGGGTTGATTAAGGTTTCACAGCCAATCAATTCCACTTGAGTCACACTGACGGGGTTATGGGCGTCCATCAAGGATGGAAAACACAACACACCATAGTCTATCTACCCCGACATAAAACCAACGCTGTTCTGCTACAGCCAAGCAATACCTTCAGTAACAATAAAGCTTTCATTCGTGTGTCTCTAGCGATATTGCCAGTCACGTGGACCAAAGAGAAAACACACCGTTATGAATCGGTCGAGAATCGGACACATTGGTTGATTGATTGGATGAAAATATTATTGGAGGAATTTACTGCCATGTCCACAATTCTTCTGCAAATGCCTGTAACCTAATCTAACCCTAAACCTAACATAAAGACTGTGAGTTCAGTGCAGAGCGGGACCAGTGGTAGGCCCTGTTTACACCTGGCATTGACCTGTGTCTCTGGTGATCTCTAAGTACATCAGCTCACACCTTAAGGATGCGTTTCCACATTTGTCTGAAGTGTTCACTTGTGACTGGATCTCCCTTCCCCGCTTTAAATACAAAAAACAAAGACATCATTGCTATTTGCAAAGACCAAATTTGTTGCTGTTTCCACTCGCTAAGCTACCGCAAATGAAGAAGAAGAAGAGAATCAAAACAACGTCTTGTTCTTGTTCTTGGAAAACAGAAGACAAATAAAGACAGACTAACACCTAGAAAATTTCTCAATGGGCTTTTCACAATGTTCTTATGTCCTTAACAAAGCCATCTCACACGATTTGATGTTAATACGACACCGTAGTTTTACGATGAGGTGTCTCACCACAGACCCACGTTGACGTGTGTGACAGGGACGTACTTTGACTTCAGCGGCAAACTCTACAAGCATGCATCAACACACCTCAACGCCTGCATGCACACCCATATTACCACCCCCAGATACTTCCCCCAGAAACACCCCCCCTCTCCCAAAGCCCCCCTCTCCAAAGCCCCCCCCTCCCTCAGAGACCCCCTCCTCCGCCACAGACCCCCTCTCTCCCACAGACACCTCCTCCACAGGACCGCTCCTCCCCACAGACACCCCCCCCCATAGACACCCCATCCCCCACGCACCCCTTCATCGTCATCCTCGCTCTTCATCTTGTCGGCGATGTAGCGCACGCCATCCACCGCCTCCTCCATGTCCATGTTGCACCGCAGCGTGGTGCGCTGGCGGACCTCGCTGCTCTCCGACAGGTTGTTGACCCGCCAGCCGAAGCGCTTGGCCGACTCCTCGTTGACATAGAAGGAGGAGGCGGCGTCCGACACCAGGCCCCCGCCCCCCCCGCCGGCCCCGCCCCCCCGCTGGTTCTTCCGCGGCTCCCCCGAGAAGGTCTGCTGCTGGTGCTTCTTGCGGAAGCGCTCCCGGATGTTGGAGCTGCCGGGCCGCCGCATGAACAGAAAGTAGGGCAGGCTGTGGATGAAGATGCGCTTGACCCACACGGGCATGCTGTGGGTGCTGGGGGAGCGGTGGTGCACATTGAGCACGCACACGCTTGTGACGATGGAGAAGGTGACCAGCACCATGGTGAACATCAGGTACTTCCCGATCAGCGGCACGGCCAGGGAGGTGGGCGGGACGATCTTGGAGATCAGCAGCAGGAACACGGTGAGCGCCAGCAGCACGGAGATGCACAGCGTGATTTTCTCCCCGCAGTCGGACGGCAGGTAGAAAACCAGGATGGCCAGTGAGGTGATGAGCACGCAGGGGATGATCAGGTTGATGGTGTAGAAGAGCGGCTTGCGCTTGATGATGAAGTCGTAGGTGATGTCCAGGTAGGTGATGTCGTGGGGGTCCTCGTTCTTGCGGCCCGGCAGCGAAATGATGTCCCACTCGCCGCTGGGCTTGAAGTCGTCCAGGTTGGCGAAGTCGCTCTCCAGCATGAGGTCGATCTCCGTGTGGTCGTAGGTCCACGAGCGGAACTTTAGCGTGCAGTTTTGCTGGTCGAAGGGGAAGTCACGCACCTCGATCTTGCAGGCCGACTTGTAGATGGCGGGCGGCAGCCAGCTAACCTCCCCGTTGTAGGAGACCACGGCGTTGCAGTAGAAGGATACCTCGTAGTTCCCGTCAGCGCTGGGGGGGAAACACCAGGAGAAAGGTGGAATCAGATTTAAGTACTTCTTAAAAAATACAGAAAAATGCACACAACCTGAATTGATTTAAACCTTTAAGAACCTTTCATATTGTTGAACAATCACAGAAATTTCAGTCGGAAACTAGAAATGTCGAAATGTGAATTTTCTGAAGAAACAGTGTGTGGTTGCACAAGCCAACTCATCGTATAAACTATTTTCCATAAGCATGCTAACATTGCTAATCCTAGGAACGCTAATAAGAGAAAACACTAGCAATCATGCTAGGTTTCAAGTCCCTGGGCCATTTTTAAGTGGATTGTGATTGAATAATGGCGCTGATCGTTTTTTACTAGGGTTATAGCACCTCCTGTGGTCAATGTGAAACATTATTTTTTGGAGACCTGTTTCTTTAAAGTGTACCAACTTTAACAACTTTGATTTGTTCACCTTTTGAGTGGTTAAGGTCAGCATTTCTTCCCCATTGACTGCTTGTTGAGCACCATGACCTAAATGGTGTGTACTTAAAAGGCTTACCAAATCTGAGCTACTCTGAAGCGTGTTCTGATTGGTTGAATTGTTTGATCATTTGCAATTTTTGCATAGCTTGGCCATATTTAACAGAAGGTAGAGCAAGGTTTAGTGCGCCAATGGTTAAAGAGGTACCAAACAAACCCTACCCTTACATCCGGTTTCAATATTCGCACTTAGACACCTCCAACGTGGTCACATTTGGAGTAAGTAAGTCAGGCTTTAATTATAAAGGACTTTGCTAAACCAACGTCAGTGCTTCACATGAGCGAAATAACTGTTGATGTTTTTAGAGTTTTAATTTGAGGATTTTGGTTGATTTGATCATTGTTGCACCATTTATTTTCCAGATCAAATAACAATAAGATAAAAAGCCGATCGAAAGGCCGGATCCAGGAGAGGACCCAGAGGGAGCCCCCCCCCCCCCAACCCCATGTCCTCCGCCAGCCAACCGACCTCAAATCTGCTGAGATTAGACTTTTATGTTTTTCTTTCTTCTTTTTTTCTTCTTCTCCTCACCAGAGCGGCAGATGATGCATTATACATCCACACACCATCAATTATGGAGCGGCTGTTGGAATAAAGCCGGTCACACGCGCTCTCTAGTGCTCCTGGCCTTGGCTGCACTGACTGCTACACAGAGCAATGCCTACCGTCGTCTCACCACCGCCCACCCCTCCCCTACAATTCCGGACTACACCTGGAGGTCTTTAGCTCTCTGAAGAAGTCATAGAGCCTCTCATGTAGGTCTTGATCTAGAGGCTGTTTTAGCTCATGTGTCCTGGCCTAAACAGTTAACGGTTCTGCTCATTCTAAAGGTTGTCTCCTCGCTGTAGGTTCACTCCACCACACAGAGTAAACCATCGTCCACCAGGACAAGCCCGTCCAAACACTTAGAAGGACAGGGAACGATAGGAAAGATACACAGGACGCACAGAGCTGTCCGGCTGTGTATATCCTCTCTTCCCCTTATGGATAGGGAAATATCGATTGAGTTCAATTAACCGTTTAGTCCCTGTGACTCTGCCTCCTGTGTGAAAATGGGTTTCACAAACATCCCCTCTCGCTCCATCTGTGACTGCATCAGCTCTGTTGTCGCTATAATTGTGGAGTGCTGCACGGCTCTGTCTAAATTTTAGCTTTGAACCTTTCAATTTATTTTCAAATCTTTATCAGTATTCCTGAACAATGGCTTTATGTCCATTTTTGTTTGTCCTCAATATGGATGTCAATGTTTTAAGTCCAAATATGTGTCGAGTTAAAATCGCTATACCTCAATTTAATCATCAGATTTGATGAAGGTGACTTAAATCCTTCAATCTAAGTAAGAGGTGAGGGGGAAAAAGCCGGGGCAGTGGGTCATACCAGAGGGTGTGTGTGTCGGCCAGGGTCACCATCGATCCCTCTCACTAATTCCAGAAATTCCAAATAAAAAAGTGTGTTCAACAAAAGGTAGAGAGCTCTCTAATATATGATATATTAACACAAACAATAATGCAGAAGCCTGTGTGTGTTTATTAATCAATCTGCACGCAACCATACACACAAACTCCACACACACATACACACACTCCACACACACACACACACACACACACACACACACACACACGTATACACACACACACACACACACACACACACTACACTACACACATTCAACACATACACGTATACACACACACACACACATTACACACATATACTACACGCACACACACGAAAACACACACAAAACACATATACACCCACACACTAAAACCACACACACACTTCTATGTTATCTCTTGCTTGCAAATTCCTTCATCTCCAGATCCATTTGATCCCTCTCTGTCTCCCTCTTTCCTGCGTACAGTCAGAGCCTTCTCCACCTGTGGTCTGGATCGTAGCGTGGTGGCAGTCTCACTGTTCTCCCTGGCCTCTGCTGAGCTCAGGATTGATCCACTGGGATGTGAACGGTCAGTTTGTGGCTACAGTCTCACTCCTGAGTCTGTCCACTCATCCTCTACGTGATTTAGAGCGTCTGGGCATCTCTGCCAAATGCCAGCAAAGGATTTGGGTTCATTATCACAAGTGATAGTGTGTGTGTGTGTGTGTGTGTGTGTGTGTGTGTGTGTGTGTGTGTGTGTGTGTGTGTGTGTGTGTGTGTGTGTGTGTGTGTGTGTGTGTGTGTGTGTGTGTGTGTGTGTGTGTGTGTGTGTGTGTGTGTGTGTGTGTGTGTGTGTGTTTTATCACATACTTGTTGTAGAGGACGATGTCTGGAAGCCAAATGTGTTGTGCCGGAAGACGGATTTTCTTGATGCCCTGGTACTCATCTGGTTCCCACATCAGCCTGTAGTCGTGCCATATCTACAGGAACACAACATCAACCTGTAGCCATGGCATATCTACAGTAACACAACATAAACCTGTAGTGGTGCCATATCTACAGGAACACAACATCAACCTGTAGTGGTGCCATATCTACAGGAACACAACATCAGCCTGTAGTCTATATCTACATGGTTCATTCATGGTTCGCACATGGTTCATCATGCTTCATTCATGTAATTTGTTCATGTAAATTGTAGTTAATATTATTCTGTAAATTGTTCATGTGAATCTATTGTTCAGTTAGAGTTAAGATCTTGGGGGGCAAGAGAAAGAAACCCAGATGAGGATATCTGATGTAATCCAGTCAGTCAGTAGGAAGGTAAGCAAGAAAGTAAATAAGCAATTCAGCAGATATGTGTCCTGTCCATATGTGTGTTTCTGTATGGCTAGCTGCACATCTCCAATGTGCAGCCTGCTGACATGGCTACCTGCCATCTGGGGGTGAACTGGGCAGTGGGCTGTACTGGCCCGTGAAGGCCTTGCCAACATACATCTGCGTGGCATTAGCATGCATGGCTTGGCTCTTTTTGTAGATTGCAGATGCGTTTGTGTGCACCTGATATTGCTTCACTGTACAGATGTCGTGGCCAATTTTTCTTTCTATTTTTTACATACATCCCAGTCCCACCACAAACAACAGTAATAATAACAGCAAGAAAAGTGACCATGGCAACAGCGGCAGCATCAACAACAACAGCAACAACAAGGCAATAGGAGAGGCACAGCAGTAAATGTCTCAGACGTCGACTCACCTGAGAAAGCCAGCAGTTGGTCGTCATGATCTGTTCTCTCTCATTCTGAAGGGGATAAGAGTTAAACACCTTTTGTGTTAATAGAAGTAGCTAAGTGTTTGTGTGTGCATGTGTGTGCGTACACGCACGTGTGTGTGTGTGTGTGTGTGTGTGTGTGTGCGTACACGCACGTGTGTGTGTGTGTGTGTGTGTGTGTGTGTGTGTGTGTGTGTGTGTGTGTGTGTGTGTGTGTGTGTGTGTGTGTGTGCGTGACTGCGTGTGTGCGTGCGTGTGTGTGTGTCTCTCACCACGCTGATGAGCTGGGCGAGAGAGGCGCGGATGTAGATGGTGACCTGCTGGCTCTTGTTGACGGCCGGTCTGATCAGCTTGTTGTAGCGGTCGGGAGACAGGAGGCGGTTCACCAGACGCTCCTCCACATCTGAGCCCAGGGCCGCTGGGGGGAACAGACACACAGCCGTGATACACACACACGGCCATGATACACACACACGGCCGTGATACACACACACTCAAACGCATTTACACGCCCACACAGTTTGAATCAAATATAGCCATTCCAAATATAGACACAGATTGAGATCCAATTCGATTCTGATACAGTTTTAAACTTCAACCTGCCATTTAAAAAAGGTTTTACAAAAATTATTTTACAATTGTGTGTGCACGTGTGTGTGTGTGTGAGTGTGTGTGTGTGTGTGTGTGTGTGTGTGTGTGTGTGTGTATGTGTGTGTGTGTGTGTGTGTGTGTGTGTGTGTGTGTCATCAAGCATCTAACATGCAAAAATGCCCTCACTAATACTAACGCAGGCGACCACTTTAGAATGCATTGTCGAATGCATGGAAAACACACACACACACACACACACACACACACACACACACACACACACACACACACACACACACACACACACACACACACACACACACACACACACACACACACAAACACAGACATAAAAACACAAAGACTTGGACAGACACGCCACATGCATGTTGACAAGACTCTACAGGCTTCTTGATCAGATGAAATTCTCTCAGAATAAATCATTTATTCTAAGCCGTTCTCCAAAGGGGTACGCCAGCTTTTAAATGGTGGCTATGGTAGCCTAGCTCTGTGTATCCTGCTAGTTTTACTACTGCTGGCCACTAGCATGTTGGATTCTAGATGTTGTGTTCCAGATGGAGAGGCTGCATGAGAGGAGCAGCTATTGGCCCATTAATGACAGAATCCTCCAGTCGTCATCGGTAGGATGAGATCAGCCTTTATGGTTAAGACTGGTCCTAAAGGGATAGGTCTTGTGTTTAGAGACACAGCGCTGCATTGTCACGTACAGAGGTAACCGCGAGGATAATGGGATGTCTACGAGTCTGATGTAAGCTTAGACAGATCACCTGAGACATGGGCTCAGTAGGATACCTCCTCACACACACACACACACACACACACAGACATGCACACACTCAGACACACACGCAAACACTCACACACAAGCACACACACACACACACACACACACACACACACACACACACTTACACACACACATACAGACATGCACACTCTCACACACACACACACACAGACACACAGACACACAAACAAAGACACACACTCATACACCTACACACACACACAGACATGCTGCCTTTTGCACTCTCCCAATCTCAATAATTCATTTGCGCTAAAATAAAAAGGCCATTTTCTTCAGGAGTCTGCATCACAATCAAAGGTGATCCTCTTCCTCAACCACAGACATATTAAGACCTGGTTAGATCGTATTTTATATATATATATATATATATATATATATACACAGTATATAATATATAAGTACTGTGGCAGGGTGTGGATAGAGGGACAGGCAGAGGGATGGATGGATGGATGGAAGATGGATGCATGGATAACGATTGAATGAAAGGATGGAGGAAAAATGACAATTGGACAGACGGATGTCTATGGCCGTTGATGGTGGACGCGTTTTGTTTTGTTCTGCAAGCAGAGATAGGCTGAGAAAGTCAATTATTCAATGTTTTGCCATCTGGAACGGCAATAGTCCAGACGTTGCTACAGAAACAACCAACGTGCATCCATTCAGTCACAGCTGGGGACACCTTCCATAACCTTCAGTCTCATCGCAGAGGGAGTCAAAGGTCAGACCTCATGATAACTGAGAAGATAATGTATGTAACCATGACCACAAACAGCCCCACTCTCTTTTCCACCTCTCTCTCTCTCTCTCTCTCTCTCTCTCTCTCTCTCTCTCTCTCTCTCTCTCTCTCTCTCTCTCTCTCTCTCTCTCTCTCTCTCTCTCTCTCTCTCTCTCTCTCTCTCTCTCTCTCTCTCTCTCGCTCGCTCTCTCTCTCTCTCGCTCTCTCTCTCCCCTTTACACCATGTACACACATATTTGAATTTTCATGAGTCATGCGCAGGGGAACAGACCAAATCCATCCCTACGGACACCATGATGCCACCGCTAACAACAATCAGACCTAGTGTCGTCACCACGGTGACCAAACAGTGACTGTTGAGGTTGCTGACTCCTGCCAAGCCTGCTGAACGGGCGATCACTGGACCCCTGACACGAGAGAGGAGGAGACTGTTCTGCCTGTGCAGCGGATACCGCTAATTATGGGAATTAGCATCTCCCAGGAGCTACAATGAAAATAAAAATAATAAACAGAAGAGGTAGTGGGGACGCCAAGATCGCATACTAGTCAAACAAGGTGAGCATATGATCTCTGTTCTCCTTGCCCATTGGCTGGCACCAGCATCCAATGGGCAAACAAATCTCATCCAGGTTGTCTGTATAGTGTGTGCTACTGAGAGAGAGAGAGAGAGAGAGAGAGAGAGAGAGAGAGAGAGAGAGAGAGAGAGAGAGAGAGAGAGAGAGAGAGAGAGAGAGAGAGAGAGAGAGAGAGAGAGAGAGAGAGAGAGAGAAGAGAGAGAGAGAGAGAGAGAGAGAGAGAGAGAGAGAGAGAGAGAGAGAGAGAGATGATGAGAGTATGATTCTGCCCCTGAGCTGAAACCCACCCAAAGTAAAAGAAAGAATTAAAGAAGTCAAAGTTCCAGGGTGAAGCAGAACCTGGGAGCCTGAGATCAGGATGGGGGAGCATGGGGGGGGGGGGGTATTGACCCCATGAGCAGGGGCAGGGCTCTCTGGTGAGGGGTTTAGATGCAGATGGGTAAGACCAGCCTGGTGAGCTCTGATAAGGCTGAAGACCTTCTCTTGACATGGACACCTTCTCTTCCACCTCCACCCTGCTGTCTCCACAGGTGGGAACATGTGGGGACCACCACAGGTGGGACCAAAGGACAACAGAACTCACCGGGAACAGAGGGAGGAGAGAGAATAGGGAAGGGAGGGAGAAAGGGAGCGAGGGAGAGAATAGGGAAGGGAGGGAGGAATAAAATAGGAAAGGGAGGGAGGAAGAGAATAGGAAAGGGAGGGAGGAAGGAACACAGAACGAATAAAAAAAAGCTAACTCAAACAAAGTGTTATACTTAGTATGTAAGATTTAAATACTATACAATTAATATAAATCTATGATACATCTCAACAGAATGTCTCTACATTTAAATGGCCGTTTTTGTATTGAAATCCCAAATATTCTGAATAACAAAATCCGTTTTTACATGACAGGATTTGCAGATAACTTTATGTCCACCAGTTTGTGTGTTGATGTCAACTGTCCAAAGTGCTGCAAATAGATCATTAAGAATAATGGCTACGCAAGAATGGACGATGACGTTAGGGGGGGTCTACTCCACACATAATGCTCACTCAGCCTTCCAGCACCATGGAGAGTTCCTTCTCTGGGACTCCCAGTCTGGACTGGCGGTCCCCCAGTCACACGTCGTGATATAGAGCTACCTTCAAATGCATCGGTAGACACTTTGCGCTGCAACACTAGATCTTATTTCAGCAGCAGGGGCATTCTCCGGATCAATACATGGGTCTGATATACAATATCCAGCCTCATTAAGAATGACATTAGTCAGTTGGGTTCATCCGATTCATTTGATTGACGTTCCCTGCTCCCCGCACCCCCCGCACCCCCCACCCCGCCCACAGCCCCACTACATGTGGCGCTAAACTCAGCAGGCGGAACCGCTGGTCTGATGTGTTCATGTTTGGTTAGGAAGCCTCAGTATCCAGGAATCACAAACGACCACAATGCAGGAACGGCCGAGTGGTGTGCAAGTGACAGAAACTCGAGCGCATCGTTTCCGCGTGGGTCTGCTCTGTGGTTCAGAAGGAGCGCGTTAGTTAATTGAACCGTGCTGAGTCGGGCTGGAATCACGTGCTAGGTCTTGTCCCCGATTGCAGTCCATGGTATAGAGCGTTATCTAACATCAGGCTACAGCATGCATAATACTATCAGCCGTTGAGTTTGCAGCGTAACGATAGCCTATTATCACAGCAGGGGGCTTCCGTCAACACATCCTTCTGGGATATCACAGATATCTGACAAACGTTTAATAAATCCCTGTGCTGAGTAGCAGCACATTTATGTGATCAGAGCTGAGCTTGAGACGGGGGGTGACGGAGAGATGGACTGTCTCAGTCAGCCTCACCCCTGCTCGCCCCCCCCCCCCCCCTGCTCCCCCCCACCCCCCCACCCCCAGCGGTCCCATACAGACCACTGTCCCGTCCCCAGGTGGTTCAGGGGGATTTAAAGAAGGATTACTCACTTGCCACGGTGATCACCAAGAGAGTGAACGCTTTCTTCACCGGGACCGCCATCGCGTCCTGCCTCCAGTGCGGCCGACACGCCGAACAACTTGCGGCGCAAGGAGTTCTCTCACGTGGTTCTCTTCCTCTTCCTCGTTGCGTGAAGTGAAGATAAAAAAATAAAGGAAACACCAGAAGGACGTGAAGCAGTGACCGTGCGGTTCACAGCGTCATCTCCAGCGCGTCTGATCCCCAGAAGGAGCGCCGTGAGTGGGGCGAGCGGCGGGAGGATGTGTGATGTGCGGGAGGCTCCGCAACGACCGCGGCTGACTGCGCGAGCCGATGCCCCCCCCCCCCCCCCCCCCCGCCCCCACCGGATGCTAAAGGAGAGTGAAGTTCAGCCGATGGGAACTGCTTACATAAAACGATACATTTAATATAACACCAGGTCGCCAGAACTACTGTGTGTCTCCTCAACCCGCCATTACCATGTTGTAAACAACGCCGACATTTACGTAAAATTAAGCCGAATCAACTTCTGTCCCGCCCCCTTTTTACGCGCGGCGACCCTACGGCGTGTGGACGGTGCACGAGCCGTCCCGTGATGTCCCATGATGCTTTGCGTCGCGGCTGCTCCGACATTCTTCTTGAGTAACGTACACAAAATATTCCTCTGGAGTGTGGGACCCTAGAAGAGTCCGAGCTGTCAGTAAAGATCTGCCCTGTCGGCCAGGCGTCCGTTAGCAGAGGGGAGATCACAACGTTCCGGTCCTCCGCGCGCTGCCCACCCACCGGGGGTCGCGTTCGATCTCTGTATTGACAACAATCAGAAAGGCATTAAATCAGAAAGGCATTCCCCCCCTCCCCTGGTGGGACACTCTCAGTCCCATGGAGAGCAACAGACGCGTAATACAACGTCTAATTGATGCCACTTTATTAAGTGTCCTCATATACGGCTCCATCTGGGCTATATCCACATTAAGGCCAAACTGAAAATAGGAATTAATAAGTTCCATCAGCCATTATTCTTACAGCGCGCAGAAAGTGAGTGTGTGTGTGTGTGTGTGTGTGTGTGTGTGTGTGTGTGTGTGTGTGTGTGTGTGTGTGTGTGTGTGTGTGTGTGTGTGTGTGTGTGTGTGTGTGTGTGTGTGTGTGTGCGTGTGTGTGTGTGTGTGTGTGTGCGCGTGTGTGCGTGTGTGTGTGTGCGCGTGTATGTATGCGTCTGTGCGTACGTTAATTCGTGCGTTCATACCTGTGCGCGTGTCAGTGTTCATTCATGTGTGCAGAGACACACACACAGACACACAGACACAGACACACACACACACACATATTAACTCACGACAGCAGCAATGAACATGGCCGCCTTCACTTACAAGCTTCTCCACTTTTCCATGTCTATTTATGGACCGGACCTATACACACCATACGCCACACTGCACTGAAGGGTATGTGTGTGTGTGTGTGTGTGTGTGTGTGTGTGTGTGTGTGTGTGTGTGTGTGTGTGTGTGTGTGTGTGTGTGTGTGTGTGTGTGTGTGTGTGTGTGTGTGTGTGTGTGTGTGTGTGTGTGTGTGTGTGTGGGGGGGGGGTATAGTGTGTTGGGGGAAGGGTTTAGCAACATTTCATGTGATGGAGAAACAGATATACAATCAATCAACTACGACTCACTGAACCAAGATGGATGGATGGATGGAGGGGTAGATGGATAGAGAGATGGAGGGAGGGAGGGAGGGAGGGAGGGAGGGAGGGAGGGAGGGAGGGAGGGAGGGAGGGATGGTGAGGAAAGGTACAGACAGAGTAAATAAGAGGCTCCGCTTGAAAAGGGGTGGGGGTTGGGGCAAGGGAGGTGGGGGTCGGGGGGAGACAGACTTACATCCTAGGAGACAGACTTGGGTCCTAGGAGACAGACTTAGGTCCTAGGAGACAGACTTACATCCTAGGAGATAGAGTTACATCCTAGGAGACAGACTTAGGTCCTAGGAGACAGACTTACATCCTAGGAGACAGACTTAGGTCCTAGGAGACAGGCTCACATCCTTGCCAGAGCCACAGCCTGGTCTGCACTCCTCCGGCCGCCACAGACCTGAGCCCCCGGATGCTTTGACTCCAGTGGTCCCGTGGTTACAGACAGGACTTGTAGACTGATGAGATGAGGACCCTTGTGTTTTGTTCATCTCCTTTCTCCTCCCTCCTCATTGTCACTCCACTGACGGAGCTTCCACCAACCAGGGCTCAGTCACATGGTCACGGCAATATAACACAAACTCCACAAAACCACACACACTCGCACATACACACCCACACCTCCATGCAGACCATCCGTCTCCCACCCCCTCATTGACACCACTGTCACATGCAGAGGGCTCAGCATTCCACCAACCAGGGCTCAGTCACATGGTCACGGCAATATAACACAAACTCCACAAAACCACACACACTCGCACATATATTTTTCTGCTAATCCCTACACTGTGCCCCCCTTAAAGGAGCATAGTTTGGGGTATTGAATTTTTTTTTTCCGCCTTGTTACCCTCTTGTTTAGCTTTTTAAACTTTTTCTTATCTAACGCGGGCCGCATGGTTGCTTGTTGAACAAGCGCCTGACCGTCTCTCCGTCCTGTCTCCCCACAATGTCTTTTATGTTTCTTGGACGGAATGTAACTGGGAATTTCGTTGCTCTGTAACATGTGCAATGACAACAATAAATTCTATTCTATTCTATTCTATTCTATTCTATTCTATTCTATTCTATTCTATTCTATGACATCCTGTTCTTGGTGTGCGTGGGTTCCGGGGGTCTCTTCCTGTCCTGTGAAGGCTTTAGGTCACACTGCAAAGCTGAGAGACAACGAATCTGAAGACCTGAAATGTTGGAGATGTTTGGTCTATTTTTTTGCATGTTAAGCATACAAACAAACACACATACACGCACACACACACACACACACACGCACACACACAACACACAACACAAACACACACACAGACACATACAAAGGGAAATAAAATGCCCCCCCTCACCACCGAAAATTATATTACAGTGAATCATGATGCAGTGTGAGCGTTCAGCCCGGTGACCCTGTGACCTGAAGCCGCTCTGTTACCGTATCTCTTCATCCTCAGAGCAGCAGACGGCTAGTGCTAGGCTAGTAGCGCAAGGCCAGTAGTAGGGGAGGCTAGCAGCCCCAGGCTGAGCGTTCACCCGGTCTCACTAACGCAAACACACAAACATACTCCTGTTGTGATGATACAGTGCAGAGGACCTTTCACGGTACAACATGGATTATATAAGATCATATTAGATACAATTAAATTAAAATAGACTTGGTTCGATGAGATGATATGAGATACTACATTCAATTATGTTAGATTATAATATTTTAGATAAAACTAGATGGGATTAGGATACATTTAACTAGATTAGACATATTGTATTAGATTAAACAAGGTCAGACCAGATGAGGCGGTCTGCCAGGTGCTGTCTGAGGCCTCAGTCCCAGCAGCCAATGGGCTCCCAGGGCTGTTCCACTGCTCCACCAGCCCCTCGTGACCCTGGTTAATGTCTCCGTCTGACAGGACTGACCCGTTGGGCCAGCACTGCTGCTCCTCCTGCAAGCTGTCATCAGTCATGCATTCCCCCTCCCTTCTCTCCCTCCCATAATCCTACCTTGTCTCACTCCCTCTTCTATCCTACCCTGAATACCTCCTTCCCTCCCTTCTCTATCCTACCCTCCCCCCTCCCTCCTCTATCCTACCCTCCCCCTTCCTCCTCTTTCCTACTCGCACTCCCTCCCACCTTCCAAGCAATCCTGCCCCAACAATGAAATTAGTCCAATATTGAGCGAGAATGCTAAAGCCTTCGTCTGCTAAAGCGGGTGGCAGTCTGTCCTTTGGGGCGGTAGTGTCCAATAGGCATCCTCTGCTTTCCTTCACCCTGACAGACCCAGATTATAATCTAACTATAATAACATTATAGAATGGACAGAGAAATAAACAAAGTGTCTTCACCTTTCTCCTGATCGCGGTCTGTTGGTTATTGTGTCCAACAGAGTCTCGTTGTTCAGGGAAAATACGGTGGAAACGCGAGCGGGAGCCGGGAGGAGAGCTTGTTGTGTTGGGATACGGAAAGCCTAGTTTAGTGTTCTCTGGAAGATTTGGGTGGGGTCGATTTTAGATTATAATGACAAAAGATACATCTACTGCAACTAAATGATTCCAGAGAGACTTCTCCTTTAGTGAGATGGTTGGACACAAACATAAAGACTGGATCAAGCGAAAGGTAAAGAAACACCGTTTTTTTTCTTTGTGGAGATCCTTGGCATAAAGATGGAGCACGTGATATCGCCCCAAAGACTCACAGTGCACCCCGTTTAGCAGATCACAGCTGGTCCATTTGGATCAGGTCCCATTTCAGAAAAGGTTGTCCACATTAGTCCCTTCAATGTATTTGTAGTAATTTGAAGAATACAGTAAAGTAATAAATGCATGAGTGACATTGGACATTCCAATGAGTTGATTTGGAGGGATTTTATGGAGCATTATTATCATTTTAAATATAAAATAAAACATTTCATTTTATATTGTATTTGATTGGATTAGAATATTTATACATTCTACCATTTGTACATAATATTAAAATGTTTCTAGCACTAAATAAACAAAGATGGCTTTCGGTGTGTGTGTGTGTGTGTGTGTGTGTGTGTGTGTGTGTGTGTGTGTGTGTGTGCGTGCGTGCGTGCGTGCGTGCGTGCGTGCGTGCGTGCGTGCGTGCGTGCGTGCGTGCGTGCGTGCGTGCGTGCGTGCGTGCGTGCGTGCGTGTTTGTGCGTGTTACCTTTTCTGCTCAGTGACACAGATATTTTGTATCTTCATTCCTTGTTGCCTTCTTTTTGCTGTTGTGAAGTGCGTGCTGGAACCCGCCTGCTCCTCAGATTACACGGGGCCCTCGGTGTGACCTCTGACCCCCGGTATCACACCAGACAGTGACGCAGGCGGCTGGGTGCTGATCAGAGGGGGGTGAGTCAGCACTGATGAGGGCTTAGTGGAAGATGAGGCTAATACACTAAACTACTCTGCTTTGGGGAGGAATGTGATCTCAGGTGGTGCTGCGGGCGACAGCTTGAACCAGGTCAGAGCGGTTCGGCTCTGTGATGTGTGTGCGTGACGGGACTGACCTACAAACAGAGAGTTTTACCTTTGAATGCTTTAGCAGATTTAAAAATGTGTTTTTAGGGTTTTTTTGCTCACTTGAAGTGGTTATCACTTGTGAGGATGAGAGCAATTGGAAAATATATAATATGGGATAATATGGAAACTGCAATGTGCACACAAGCGCAAGTACAAGTACATGATACAGTTGACCACGTGCACGCAGACGTCACATTACAAACAAAAAAACTAACAAAAGCATGTGGAACATAAGGAAGATAACTGTTATGGAGAAGATCAAATACAAGCACATTTATTTCCCTGTTATTCTTTTTAATCAGATAATTTTTTGTTGTGTGCGTGTGTTACCTCACAGTCGGCATGGAGACATTGACGTCCCCGTTCCTGCCACCCTAACACCTGACTCACCTCACACCGTCAAGCCTGGAGAACCCTGGCCCGCAGCAAACCCCTCGTCCTCAAGAGACAGACGCACGCATGCACGCACGCACGAATGCACGCACGCACACACGAATGCACCCACAATTCACACACTTGCGCAAGATTTATCTTATCCAAGCATCGGCGTGTTTGCGTGCAGGCATGTACCTGTGTGTGCATCCATGCATCTGCCTGGCTCTGTGTGCATGTCTGCGTGTGTGCATGTGTGCGTATGTTTGTGTGCATCTCTGCGCGTGTATGTGTGTGTGTGTGCATGGGTGCATGCATGTGTGCATGTGTGCTTGTGCGCGAGACGACTGCGTCGCTGAGTGTTTCTGTGTCTATTCATGTCTACCTATATGTGTGTGTGTGTGTGTGTGTGTGTGTGTGTGTGTGTGTGTGTGTGTGTGTGTGTGTGTGTGTGTGTGTGTGTGTGTGTGTGTGTGTGTGTGTGTGTGTGTGTGTGTGTGTGTGTGTTTGTATGTACTTGCGAACATGTTTGTGTGAGTATGTTAGCCTAGCTCCTGTGCTCCTGCCATCCCCATGGTTACACCACCTCTGGGAAAGGTCAAATCCCAATATCCATGATTGTGAATGGTGGCATACAAGACAGTATGAATACATGCACGTGTACAGAAATGCACACGCACAGACACACACCGAGATGACACGATAGACATCTGTATGTGGGTGAACTTAGCATTCAGAGGCCGCTGCTGAGCATGTTCTGTCACTTTTGAATCACATCCAATCACATCATTTCCATTGTTTGCATTCAACTCATATCCTCTTTGGAAGTCGAAGGGGATTTTAAATATCATTTCATTTTTTACACACCAATAGAAACACAAACCCACAGCCATCTAACATAACAAACAAGCACATCTGCACATGTGTTACATGGGTGTGGAGATCCCCTCTAAATCCAATAAAGATGTGAGCAGAGTGCAGGAGGCCCATCTGGACGTATGGACCATACCCTGGGGCATGGCGGCTACAGGAGACACACAGGCCAACAGTGATGAGGTCACCTAAATAGGATTCTATTACCACGCTGTTGGATAAGGAATCACAATCCAACTCTGCTGGTGCAAGCCCATATTTGGATATACTTGTAAACGTTTTAATGTGTGTAGAATGCAAAAGTGTGTGTTTTTAATGTTGGTGAATTTGTGCTATACCAACATTTAAAATATATGTGTGAGTGCGCCTGTGACTGTGTGTGTGTGCTTGCGTATACGTGTGTGTGCCTGGTTAAACGTGAGCGACCCAGAGCCTTGTTTCGCTGTCGACCGGCACTGCAGGGCAGTGTGGACGCTCTGCTAACTGACCAAGCACAAGGCAGGATCGGTCCTGAGAGTGACATGAGCAGGATGGACATAATGCTGCGGATGAGGCCTGGAACCGGGAGACTCTATCACACACATGATGAATACAGTAGGATACAGTAAGCACATTACAGTACCACACAGTCTCTATGGTTCCATGACCACTGTTGAGCAACCCTGAGCGCACAATGGATTCTCTTTATTGTTTACATATTTTAGTTATTCTGGTTGTGTTAACCGTCTTTAAGATTGAATTACAGGACAAGTCCCAATAAGGATTCAATGGCTTTCTGTTTGTTATTGCTGGTAAATGTATTTATCAATTAATGGATATAAATATTTTATTCTGAGACATAAGCAGAAAGAACATATTTGACAAATTACGTTTATTAATAAGAAAATCCTTCACCATGTATATTAAATGTCAGTAAAGTCACACATGACTTCATTACCCAGCGTCAAAGCAGAAACGTTACCTAATGCTAAGGTTAAATAAGGGTAAGGGCGGCTGGGCGAGAGACAGACAGAAGGCCAGGGAAAGTGAGAGAGCAGAGAGAGAGTAAGTGGAGAGCGGTTGTAAGCCGATAGGCAGCACACTAGACGCTTCTAACTCAAGTTTTCCACATGATCGTCGTTCACTCACATATTATACACACAAAGGCACACATGGAATTATCACCCTGCACACATGAAAACGCACGCACACACATAGGCTCACACACAAACGCACACCCCACCCACAACACCTCATAGTGCTGGCACACAAATGAGAGCGTGGCCAGACCATGAATATTCAAGCACACTTGAACTCCTGAACAGTTGAGCTCACACACACAAAAGACACCAAATTAAAGTTAACAGAGTAGTGATTAAAGAAATGTGGCCCAATGTCACCTCATTGACCAAAAGCACAACAATATCCGACTAAACATGCAAGGAAAACTGCTTGCTCATTGCAATTCAATCTTTGATTTTTAAAAGATAAGGTGTTCCTGTTCACTATAACATTTAATTTTAGAAGTTATAAAAGTTAGTTATAAAAAAGAATAAGGTTAGAAAAATCTGTGTTTACAGACAGCATTTGCATACTCAATGAGTCCTATGGCACTGAAATCACACAAATAAGTATTCAGGTAATGAATGCAAAGTACTTTAAAGGGGTGAATGTCAGGGAAATACAAACATTACTGAGAGGTTTAAAAATGTCTCATAGAATACACATTTCAACAAGCGTCTTTGCGTGCTGCTGTCACTGTCGTAGCCTGCAGTGGCATCGAAGAGACCAGAGCGGTGGTGACACTTGGAAGAGGGAATCTCTGGATGATTCCCCCTTGGGCCCCATGCTACACTTTACTGTATTATGCATATGGACTGTGTCTGGTGCTATGCACACATGCACACACAATATAGCATAACCGCAGAATATTCCTCTGAATTGCCAACTTTCTGTCTCATCTCATCCTAACCCACACAAACGGGCAGATGTACGCACATGCGCACACACACACACACACACACACACACACACACACACACACACACACACACACACACACACACACACACACACACACACACACACACATACACACACACACAGATCTGCTATCCTGCGGGGGACAGTGATGGCCTCCGACAGGTCGGAACATGAAGACATGGCCAGGAGTCACAAAGCAGTCGGACGCAGGGGGAAACCCCATGAAATAAAGATCACACACACAGACACACACTGACACACACAGAAACACAAGACACACTCCAGGCTCACTTCACTAAATACACTCTGATAATGACAGATATGAACACACTGTTGGAAACACTGTTGGACCTGTCCCTGTTGGACACTGTTGGACCTTTCCCTGTTGGAGCTGTCCCTGTTGGTTCTTTCCCTGTTGGACCTTTCCCAGTTGGACCTGTCCCTGTTGGACCTGTCCCTGTTGGACCTGTCCCTGTTGGATTCTGTTGGACCTGTCCCTGTTGGTTCTTTCCCTGTTGGACCTTTCCCAGTTGGACCTGTCCCTGTTGGACCTGTCCCTGTTGGACCTGTCCCTGTTGGACCTGTCCCTGTTGGATTCTGTTGGACCTGTCCCTGTTGGTTCTTTCCCTGTTGGACCTTTCCCAGTTGGACCTGTCCCTGTTGGACCTGTACAACAGGGACAGGTCCAACAGTGTCCAACGGGGTCTATGTTGGACCCCGTTGGATCTGTTCCTGTTATTCCAACAGGGACAGATCTGTTCCCGTTATTCCTGTTGGACCTGTCCCTGTTGGATCTGTCCCTGTTGGATCTGTCCCTGTTGGACCTGTCCCTGTTGGACCCCATTGGAGCTGTCCCTGTTGGACCCTGTTGGACCTGTCCCTATTGGACCTGTCCCTGTTGGACCCCATTGGAGCTGTCCCTGTTGGACCCTGTTGGACCTGTCCCTATTGGACCTGTCCCTGTTGGACCTGTCCCTGTTGGACACTGTTGGATCTGTCCCTGTTGGACAATGTTGGACCCTATTGTACCTGTCCCTCTTGGATCTGTCCCTTGTTGGACCCCGTTGGACCCTGTTGATCCTGTCCCTGTTGGACCCGTCCCTGTTGGACACTGTTGGACCCTGTTGGATCTGTCCCTGTTGGACCTGTTGGACCTATCCCTGTTGGTCCTGACCCTCTTGGATCTGTCCCTGTTGGATCTGTCCCTGTTGGACCTGTTGGACCTATCCCTGTTGGTCCTGACCCTCTTGGATCTGTCCCTGTTGGATCTGTCTCTGTTGGACCCCGTTGGACCCTGTTGATCCTGTCCCTGTTGGTCATTTCTCAGTTGGACCTGTCCCTGTTGGACCTTTCCTAGTTGGACCTGTCCCTGGACCTGTCCCTGTTGGACCTGTCCTCGTTGGACCCTGTTGGATCCGGTCTATGTTAGACCCTGTTGGATCTGTCCCTGTTGGACCCATTGTTGGACCTGTCCCTGTTGGACCCCATTGGACCTGTCCCTGTTGGACCCTGTTGGATCTGTCCCTGTTGGACCTGTCCCTGTTGGACATTGTTGGACCTGTCCCTCTTGGATCTGTCCCTTGTTGGATCTGTCTCTGTTGGACCCCGTTGGACCCTGTTTGATCTGTCCCTGTCCCACACACACACACACACACTCACACACACACACACCATATGTCACAATCGCACACACACTACGCCTCTCTCTCTCTCACTCTCTCTCTCTCTCTCTCTCTCTCTCTCTCTCTCTCTCTCTCTCTCTCTCTCTCTCTCTCTCTCTCTCTCTCTCTCTCTCTCTCTCTCTTTCTCTCTCTCTCTCTCTCTCTCTCGTATCGTTGCATTTTCTGTGACATTGTGAGGTGTTAAAACAAAGCAACCTTTTATTGTAATGATGATCCGTTAGTATATATATATATATATATACTGTATATACGACTCCGCTGAGGGCTTCCTTACTGAGACACATATTGTCGTCTATAGGTTATTAGTCATACTGTTAGAACAGGCAACATTCTACAGACTCTAGATTGCTTTTCTCCTGAACCCACTTCAAGTTCAGCTGTCTCAGAGTCAACCAGGGGCATGCTGCAAGGGGATTGCAGCCAATCAGAGGTCAGCGCGCTCAAGGACAAACAGCCAATCAGAAACAACCAGTCTGAGCAATCCTACGCATCCAAGCATATAACAATTCAGAGAACTGAAACATCAAATAATGTCATTCTATTTAGAGGTCTTGTGAACAGTTTTGGCCCCCAAAAAAACCTTATTTATTTTAACAATGCTATAACATCTAAATCATTGAATCATTTATTGATGTAATAATTAAAATGATCAGTGTTTTTAAAAGACGTTGAAATGGGCAAGAAACACAAGATTGAATGGCTGCTGCCTCAATAGGGGATTCAGCCTCCACCGTATCTCTCCTGCTGCACATGTTCTAAAATACCAGCTTGAAGATCGCCTTCACACACACACTGATTGAGTTGAAGTGGGGTGCATGCAATTAAAGTCTGGGAGATCCCAAGGGGTGGGGGGTGAGAGAGAGAGAGAGAGAGAGAGAGAGAGAGAGAGAGAGAGAGAGAGAGAGAGAGAGAGAGAGAGAGAGAGAGAAGAGAGAGAGAGAGAGAGAGAGAGAGAGAGAGAGAGAGAGAGAGAGAGAGAGAGAGGAGAAGAGAGAGCAAAAGCAAGAGCAGGAGAGACATTGAAAGTCACATTTGAAGCATACTTTTAGTTGGGGGGGGGGATTTTTGCAGACAACTTTTCGGTCGAGAACGCTTTCCACTCGGCTGCTCAGCGGTGGTGGCAGGGTTATGGGGGGGTTGTCTGAGCGCTCAGCTGGTGCAGCAGAGTGTGAAACGTGGGCATAGCATGGAGCATGGACGACAGAGACAGAGAGAGACAGAGAGAGCAGAATACATAAGACTAGCATGGAGAGGGGCCGACTGAAACAAGTGGGAACAGAACAGAGCACTGAAGTCAACTCGGGGAGAAAGGGGGGGCAGAAGAAAGGTGTAGGGAGGCAGAGGAGGGTCTCTTATTCTTTCCAGGCAGAACAATTCCCATTTAGTGAACCCCACCAACACCCGGCCTCCATGTAGAGGCAAACCTTTCATTCCATCAGTGTTGACTGGAAGGCAGTGGAGCAGGCGCCAGGGAGAGGTGATAATAAAACCGTATGAGACACCGTCATCACATATGGAGAAGACTGCAGCACTCTCTCTCTCTCTCTCTCTCTCTCTCTCTCTCTCTCTCTCTCTCTCTCTCTCTCTTCCTCTCAGAGAGAGAGAGAGAGAGAGAGAGAGAGAGAGAGAGAGAGAGAGAGAGAGAGAGAGAGAGAGAGAGAGAGAGAGGGAGAGAGAGAGAGAGAGAGAGACATCTCAGCGGCCGCATGAGAACAGCTGTTCTCTAACTGCGAAGGAAAAATGCTTCATTGGCTCCTCTCTCATCTGCTTTAGGGTTCATCTTACTAAAAGGAGGTAGGAGAAAGGAGATAGGAGAAGGGAGATTGTGCCGTTCAACAATGTCTTTCGGCAGGAACATTTAAAGTGAAGCAACATTCGGCCGCTCACGAAAAGAAGCAATAGGCGTGACAGACAATTATTTTCATTCAATCATATCATTTTACTCACGGTGGGCAAAATAAGTAGTCCATTGCGCATTGACCACGTCCACAATGCATTATGACCACGCCCACAACGCATGATGACCAAGCCCACAACGTCCAGATCTTGTTATAACGATAATTGAATAAAAGCTTCATGTGCCGTGTTCCAATATCTACACTATCCGTACTTACTAGCCTAAGTTTGCGTACGTAGGGTGTTCACCCAAGAACCCAGGAACAGTGCATACTTTTGCATTGCATACGCAATTTACCAGTGCTCAGCGGCCAAGCCTGGTATTGCAGCTGTTTAAGCGGGCTGTGTATACGGGTCCCTCGATTCAAAGGGCCCAGAAGTAGATATCTCTGTTCACTCCAATACAAGTGGGGAACAGGAATGTGTCTCCGCAAAAAAATGTCTGGATATCAATCAATGGCTTGATATCCAGCAGATATGGACCCCCCGGTCCATATCTGCTAGCGGATTTGGACCCCCTTTCGCAGATTTGGACCCCCCATATAAAAGTTCTTATTTTTTATTATAACTATTATATTGAACAAAGTAAACAAGATAGTTGAATTTAGATTTTAAAAAAATTATTGCAATAAATTTCCTAATTTTCTCAGCCGTTTGACCTTCTTCGTAGGTGGTCTGCACTCGCTGCAAAACCACTCGCCGTCTGGACTTTCGTCTATGCTCTCGCACTTCATGTGGAACCATTCATTACACAGTTCGCAGAGAATCATGTCTGCCCAGCTTTCAGGCTTTAAGCAATGGCAAAACAGTTTGATCTGGCATATAGAATTAGCCTTCTTTGGACGAGGTCTTTGGACTTGCGGAAAAGACTCGAATTTCTCATTTTCTAGGCATTTTAACAAATATTCTCTCATTTTACATTGATCGAAACAAATAACTGTAGGATCATTTCCTGCTGCTTTTTTTTTTTAGAAGTCTTCTTTAAAGCGTATCTATATGTCTTTGCACACTCTGGCATCCTTCGACTTCTTCCAGACTTCGTCCCGTACCACTCATTCCGAACTGGATGATGATCGCTCTCGGTGTGTTGTTGGATGTAGCGGCGTCGCCTTTTCTTCACTGCCGGTGAACGGTGTCTACGGTGTCTCGTAGCCGCTCCACGGACATAGAGAAAACTCTTTTAAGTATATGCCGAGAATGACTTCTCTGGTGTCCTCTCCATCCTTCTCTGTGAGACCAATCATCCGCAGGTTCCATCTTCGTTTGTAGCGGGTTTGCTCTGCATGAGCTCCTTTCAACAGGTTATTTTCTCTGTGAAGGATGTCGAACTTTTTCTGTAGCACGCAGATTCTCTCTCTGTTTTCATTGGCAGCCGTTGTATTAGCTTCGATACATCTGTCGAAACTCTTCAAAAGTTCTGTCTGTTCATCCATTTTCCGAGTCAGAGCTTGCACCTCATGTAAAATTGCAGCATTAGTGGTTCCGTCTTCCATTCCGCTTTGACCTCTCTGTTTCTTGGGATTTGGCTCTTTTTTTGGCGTGTGTTCTTTGTTCAGTTTGTGTTCTTTTGAAGCATATGCATCTGCACAAACTTCTTCATCATTGTTGATATCGTCACATGCCTCGTGGAGAGCACCCAAGTTGCAGTCGTGGTCCACCATGCTAGCAGTCAAGTTTTCCTCTCGAAAAAAGAAAAAGTTACAAAAAGAAAAAGCTCAACTGTTTTCTATTTATGTTACTGTTTGACACGAAATTGAATAGCTGTTTAGCACAGGGTTTTTACACTGTTAAATCACGGTTCAAGGACTGAATAAAGAACAAGAACCCGGAGCCTGCAAAAGTGCCTGCCTTTCACTCTGCCATCTTGAAAACCTCTCTCCTTGATGTTGCCCTGCGCCATCGAGCAGTTTACATAGGAATGAATGGGCGCCATTTTGGAATCCGATGTCCATTCTATAAATTATGTCCATGGGATCGCCGTTCACTTTTCGTACTCAACGGCAGCCATCTTAGCTACGTAGCGGAAGAGAGCGGAGCCAGGCTGAGTCAAAGTCTGCACATTTTCTACCTAGCCTGCATTAATATAGTCATTTTCTAGTTTTTAAAGCTCTTATAGCTTTGTATAGTAGCTAGGCGTAAAGCGTTCACCGTTCAAAGCGGGTGGTTTATTGTGGGGGAGTAGCCGCGGCGGCAGTCGTGATCGTAATTTCCGGTTAGTGCATCACAGAGTATTCGATTTGGAACAACACTGACATCTGAAAATTAACGTAGGCCTACTTAGTGAGTGTGGATAGTGTATTTTAAGTGTACTCATGGAAGTATGGATATCGGAACACGACAATGGTCTACTTATATTATAACTAAATTGTATATTTATATATATAATATATACATTTTAATATTTAATTAATGCAATAATAAACCATTTTTAAATTAAATCCCAAATAAATTGTTGACATTTCTAAACGAAAGCCGGAGACTCCATCATTAAATGTATTAGTTTTCGCGGTTATTCAGCTTCTTCTCCTCCGGAAAAACACGACCGCATTGCAGTAGGCTAAGGGAGTAACATGTAGGGAACATCTTTTGTACACTCAAATTTTGGGTATTTTAAGTGCATTATAGAGTGCATGAAATTAATCGCTGAGAATTCGAACACCACTACAAAATGGCGTGCACCCTATATAGTGCACTATATCCTTGATACGGAACAATTTCGAACACAGCTTAGATGTCTTACGGCGGCGTCTAGAACGTTATCACAGGCGGCCATCTTACCACAGGCAAACTTTCTGGTGGAATCTGTCACTGGTCAGTCAGTGATCTGCACAAATGCTAATACTCTTATCTCGCTGAAATGACAGATTTACAAATGGTTTGGTTTCTTACAAACGGTTTGGTTTCTTACAAATGTTATTAACGTGGTTATAATCTTGAACCTATTTTAGAACATTATTCTATTTTTTTTAGAACTTAACATATTTATTCATAAGTAGGCCTATGCAGTGTCATAACTACATCTCTGACGTTTATAACAGTCCAAACCGTTTGAAAATTGGTTGAAAAGTGAGGAAATTATGGTTATTTAAATAGTACATGTACCACTACCATCATAATGTTATGGGTGAGCAGCTGACTTGTGGCAAGATGGCCGCCAGTGCGGACGTTCGACTCCATTGGCCAGCAGCTTGGACGAGACATCTAAGCTGTGTTCGAAATAGTTCCCTATCATGGATTTAGTGCACTATATTCACCTTATTTTGCGTCGTGAACGAGGGGGGGTGGCATATTGGTTCCGTTTTGTGTTCTATCTTCCGGTTGAGCAACTCTGCCCGTTATCGTACAGTGGCACAATACTGTGGCGAGCAGTGCGGGAAGGACGAGACGGGAGCCCAGATTACACAGCGACGTAACTCTCGTGCCCCATACACCGCACGACAACGACAGCTGCCTTTATTTAAAACACACCCAAACATGACAGAAACACGGCACACCTGACCAACGGACATGCAAATCTCGGTAATGGTGGCGGCAACACTACACAACAAACAACACACAACCATTAAATATCCCGAACCCATTAACCCCACTTAGCCCCAAACACAGAACAACTTCAATAAACCCCTTTTGTCAACGGACAACCCCAATTCCCAGAACCCCCCGCGGCTCCAGAACATGGTGCCCACACCCGTGATCGCCACACAGCCCCCACCTCAGGGGTCAGAAGTCCCGACGACCCCAACACCCAAGGCACAGTCCCGAGTGTTCAGGGGGCCGGCGCCGCCGCCTTGGCCCCTGTCAGTGGCGGCCCCGTTGCGGTGCAGCCTTCCTCCCTGGTTGGGACGCCTGTCTCCAGCTGTCCGCAGAAGGACCTGGGGGTGTGGTCGGGGACCACCTCTACCAGGGGCCCCACCAGTTTTTGCCGTAGGGAGGCGCTGGAGGGCCGTTCGGGGACCCCGCCCTCTGCCGTCTGGCCCGTCGCCGGCCACGCCGGCGGTTGGGATGGGCTGGACGCTGTCCAGTCCACCCGTAGTCCTTGACCCGCCGACACTGCTCCGGCTCGAGGTGCGGTGGCCTGGGTTTTCGGACCCGTTCCTCGTCCTGCCCGGACCGGGTAACCACCGTCGTTGTGCCACGGAAGATGGCGGCCCCAGCCCCGTCCACCCGGGCACCACAACAACGGCAGCAGTGCTTGGCCGGAATAGACTGGTCCTGGCAATCATCCTCCTGCAGGCTGGGTTGATCAGAGGAGTCCGCCTGCCAGACGTGAGGTCGGGAGGCACCGGACGGTTGCAGGTCCGATAGCTCCCGCTCTGCTCGTTCCACCACCTCAAGAGCCACCTCGAGGTTCGGGGGCCCGGTGAGGCGGACGTGCCGTCCCAACTGCGGCGGGGAAAGTCCTTGGAGGAACGATTGAAGGCCTAGTTCCTCCCTAGCTGCAGCAGGGAAGTCGGGGTAGCCCCGCTGGGCGTACAGCAGTACATCTGCTGCGTAGGCCCCCCCTCCCGGCGGCGGCGGCAGGTCAGCAACTCCCGGCTGTGGCCCATGACCCCCCGCTGCCCGAAACGCCTCTCCAAGGCCTGGGTCAGGGCCCCGAGGTCCCGTTGGTCCACTGGGGCAAGGTCCAAGAGAACCTGCACCGCCGTCCCCTCCAGTGCCAGAGCGAGGTGGACGACCGCCTCCCCGGCACCCCAGCTGTTGTGCCATTCAACAAGCCGGAACTGGGCAAGGTACGGCTCAAGCTGCGTTTCCCCGGAGAACTTCGGCAGCTTCACCGCCGTCCTTGCCACCAGGGGGCGGTTGACAACTGCCATATCTCCGTTCGTGGGCCGCTGCGCTCCCAAAACGCAGGGTGCGTCGGCGCCGGTTGGGGCTTCCATGGGCTCGACTGTCAATCCAAATCCTTTATCCGCTTGCGCAGGCCAATCCCACTTCTGACACCAATGTGGCGAGCAGTCTTCAGCGAGAATCTTCAGACACTCTGCTATCCTCACTCTCCTCCTCCTTGGATTCCCTCTGTCCCTTCCACTCCAGACCAGCGCGATCCTCACCCCCTCCTCCTTGGCTCTCCGATCCTCTGCAGACTTGTAGAACAAACGGGCAGCTGAGAGGAAATGGAAGACATCAGACTGTCCTAATGATCTATCCCACTATCTTTTCCTTCTTTCTGATTTCACCTCTAGTGTGTCAACAACCAAATCTGCCTTTCTACCGGACCAAAATCAACTCCTCCGCCTCTAACCCCAGAAAACTATTTTTCCTGTTTTCGACCCACTTCAACCCTCCTACACCCCCACCTCCTTCCTGCCCTTACTGCGCTGATGACTTTGTTATCTACTTTACCAAGAAAGTGAATGACATCAGCTCCTCTTTCATCCCTGCCTCCATCCTCCCTCCTCCAATCCACTCCTCCGTCTTTACACAATTTATCCCTCTCACCTCTGACGAGAGTCAACAGAAATAATAACATCTAACCATGCCACCACCTGCCCCTTGACGCTATCCCATCCTCTCTCCTCCCAGAATGTCTCAAGCGGACATCCTGCTATTTCTCACCTCACTTATCAACTCCTCCCTCACTTTGAGGGAGGAGTTGCCTCACAAGACATTGTTCCAGCATCTTTCAAGACTACCAGAATAAAAGCCTCTCCTCAAAAAAACCAAACTCTTAATACCAACGACATCCAGAACTTACAGAACGGTATCTCTTCTTTCATTCCTCTCTAAAACACTGGGACGTGCCATTGCTTAACCAACTGTTCCCTCCTATCTCTCATCTAACAAACCTGCTCGAACCACAATCCGGCTCAAGAAGGCACACTCCCACTGAGACGGCTCTCTCCTTGCAGTGACTGAGTCCCTTCGTGCTGCCAAGAGCCTCATACCTCTCATCGGTTCTCATTCTCCTCGACCTGTCCACAGCATTTGACACGGTGAACCACCAGATCCTCCTTGCCACTCTTGCTGAACTTGGCATCGCTGAATCTGCTCTTTCCTGGTTCACATCCTACCCGATGAACCGCACCTATCAAGTGACTTGGAATGGGTCCTTGTTCAAACCTTGCACGCTTGAAACTGGGGTCCCTCAAGGCTCTGTACTGGGCCTCCTTCTGTTCTTCCCTCTATACCAGATCTCTGGGCTCTGTAATTGCATTACACGGCTTATCCTATCACTGCTATGCTGACGACACTCAGCTATTTCTCTCTTTCCCCTCATCTGATAAAGCCCTGATTGCAACACGCATATTCGGATGTTTGGAGAGACGTCAACACCTGGACGACTGCCCATCGCCTGCGGCCTTACCCTCAACAAAACCAAGGTCCTCCTAATCCCTGGAAAAGATTGCCCACAACATGGACTTACTGGTCCACCGTTGAGAAAATCACTGTATCTCCTTCTCCAACTGCCAGAAACCTCGGCGCTGTGGTATTGGACAATCAGTTATGCCTGCACCGCAAACATCCCTCCGGCGTGGCTCGATCCTCCTGCAGATTTGCACTTTACAACATCCGCAGGAATCCGGCCCTCTCCTCACAAGGAAGCAGCTCAGCTTCTAATCCAATCACTGTTCATCCTCCCGCCTCGACTACCTGCAACTCACTCCTGGCTGGACTTCCTGCGCTCTGCGATTAAACCTTGCAGCGCATCCAGAAGGCGGGCCAGCTCGCCTCGTGTTCAACCTACCAAAGTTTTCCCATGTGACCCCCCTCGTCCGGGACCTCCACTGGCTCCCTGTAGTAGCTCGCCTCAAATTTAAGACGATGGTACTGGCATACAAGGCAGTCGATGGAACTGCCCCTGCATACCTCCAAGCATTGCTAAAGCCACACACCCCAGCTCGATCCCTCCGCTCAACTACCTCAGCTGGACGTCTGGTACCGCCATCGCTAAGAGCTAGCAAAGGTCGTTCAGCAAAGTCACAACTTTTCTCGGTTTTGGGACCTCAGTGGTGGAACGAGCTCCCTGCCATTCTCAGGACCGCAGAGTCGCTCACTATCTTCCGAAAAAGACTCAAGACTCACCTGTTCAGAGTCCACCTCGACTCTGCATTGCCACCCTCCCCCCTCTGGCCACCATTGTACACTGTATTGTGTTGTATTGTATTGTATTGTATTGTATTGCATTGTATTACTTAACTGTGTAGCAACTGCAGTAGGCTGCTATTCATTGCTGTAACATTGGTTAGCCTAGACGATTGTTGTACTTGCACTTGGTTCTATGAAACATCCTTTCTGTACCGACAGCCGATATATTGTTGCACTTCTTATGACAAAATGTACGTACTTACAATTGTAAGTCGCTTTTGATAAAAAGCGTCTGCTAAATGCCCTAAATGTTAAATGTAAACAGTGCCAATTAACCTTGCTCCGAAATTTGACAAGATTCTGAGAGGGCAGTCTGCAGGTCTATGTAATCTCCGTGGGGACATTATACAAGAAGATGAGAGAATAAAGATGTTGAATCAGTAATAAAGGTCAATCAGTTGTAATGGTTACATGGTTAAAATGTTGTTTCTATTGTTTTAATTGATAAAAAAATTTACAAATCTATACCAAACTTTAACTTATTTCTGTATTTTTATAGACAAACGTGATGTCTTTGTCAGAGAGGGTTGATAAAATAAACTAGACGCATTTGCTAAATCCTCTAATGATTGAGTTAATGCCTTGACAGAATGCTAAAAACTAATTACATTAAAAACAATAGCAAATAATATGTACAAATAGTAGTTAAAATTTGTACAAGTAGTTAAGTAGTAATAAAGTAATAATTTGCATAACTGCGTTTAACTCTCACAGAGCAAGAGGCGACCTTCATTATACTCGTCTGAAACATAAGGAAGCATGTCTCTGAAATAGAATGCTCTTACTCTTGGTGTGCTGGACTACTGACTGCTGGGTTGACTGCAGCTTTCAAAAAGAGATATTCATCCTCGATCTTGGAATGCAAAACACGACCAACCTTTCCACTATGTAAATATTGATACGCCTCGGTGCTCTTGACATTTTTCATGGCCGACCCATCGACGCCCACCGGCAGCACTTAATAATTAAATATATCCCCATATGACACCTGAGGCCACCGCCGCATGTCGTCCACCCACTCAGTGGAGTTCATTAACCTCCGGTGGCAAAGTACAATCCCTCCATTCGAACTTTTTGACATGTGTTTTTTTGTCTTTACCCACGTTAGCCTCTCCATCTTAAATTTGCCGGGTATTGCAATGTAGCTATCTAGCTGGAGCTAGCCGACCGGAAGTTTCAACACAAAATGGAAGACAATTAACATTTAAAAAGGGGCGTGCGGAATAAGTGGAATAGGACTTAAAATACCCAAAATTATAGTGAACATACAATGTTCCCTACATGTTACTCCCATATACCACAATGCAATGCGGTCGTGTTTTTCCGTAGGAGAGAAGAAGCTGAATATCTTTTGGTGATTGAAATGCTCATTGCAAGCCTCCTATTCATGTCTACTGTACCCTTCTGTCCACAAGCACTCCCCATAGGGATATGGAGAATTGTTGCCCACGCCCCAGTGGTGGTAAAGTCAATCTATGAAAGAGGGCATTCAAATATACTACAAATGATCAATTAGGAGGCCGAAGCCCACAAAGGAGAAGTGATGCAATAAGTAACTTCTGATTCAAGGTAACAAGTAAGCTATAGACATGGGGTCTAACATGAAACTGATGGAACATATGCTCCACATCACACATGATGGCTACTTGCCCTTTACGGAAACGACACAAGACCCCTACGAGGGCATTGGTAAGGTCTGGCCCATTGAGTAGATGTTCGTTCAGTTATGTGTTCCGATATTTTGCTGAACAATCAAAGATGACGCAAATCTTTCCCGCGTTTTGGGATGAAAAACTCCATGGTGAGGGATATACCATAACAGTCTGAATTGCTCATATCCATCTCTGGAACCTTTTCAGCATCATCTCTTGCGATCACGTCCTCCATGAAAGCCACATAATCCTTGTGGTATTGGTCATCCTTTACCAAACGTTTCTCCAGGCATTTAAAGCCGTTTTTCTGCGTATGCTTTGTTGTTTGGCAGGATTGGCCTTTTTTCCTTGAAAGGCAATGGCATTTTGTAATGTCCATTAGGGCTTCTGCTTGATGCCCTCTTTAATCTTTGCAAAAACCTGATGTCTTCTTGTGACACTGAAGCTTCTTCACTGGTCCTCTCAGGGAAATCTGACTCAAAGACTTTGATTATGTCTGCTGAGTCATCATTTCTTTGACTGGGTCCTAACAAACAAAATGGACCTTCAGATTTGAGTTCAACTGAAGACTTGATTGCTGGTATGACTTGCTTTGTGATGATACAGTGACTCATGCCTATTTTATCATCATGTTTCAAGCTGGCATTGTTGTAGCCAATGATGCTCCAACCGAAGCAATCCTCACTTCCACTAATGACGTCTCTGGAAGAAGGGCTTGTGGCAGGTTATAGCCTATCAACAATCCTACTTCACAGTCAAGCTCTGGAAACAGTTTATGCTCTCTAAATGATTCAAGGTGAGGCCATAACTTACAAGTTGAACTTGTGGGTTAAGATGAGATCTATTTACCACTTACTTACCCATTTGCCCCTGCGGGGCCATGAGGCATAGCCCATTGACAATCCCCTTCCATCTGACCCGTTCTGAGCCCTTCATTCTATCTATCCGTCCAACTTAGCCAATCCATTACTTGGCTCACTTGTCTCAACCCTACATCTCAACCTAACCCTACCTTACCCCCAAGGCTTATGCTCAATGCACCCCTAACCGATCCCCTACCAAATGGACAACCTACCCTGTGACGTCATCAAACCTTACCGCAGGACCCGGTCCACGGCCGGCCTGCAGAGCCGGTATCACGGCTCTGCAGCCCGGCCGTGGACCGGGGTGGGGCGGCCCCGAGGTCGGGGAGCTGCGGCCTCATGTCGTAAGAATATCCAGAACTTCCGAGAGTCCCGTTCTCACAGCCTATCACATATCCTCACCATAAACATGCCAATCAACTGGGCGAAAATGGGCATGAAAATAGGGCAAAGTGTTGACATGGAACATCCATGTTGCGGAGATCTGCGGAAGCTAATTCGCTAACTAGCGATTAGTTCATGACAATTCAACCCGGCGTTGGTTTTATGTGATCTGGTTATACAATGTCTATAACGCATTTGAAACCTACCATTTCAATAAATATAACATTACTATATAATATTACTAATATAATATAAATTAGTAGTATTTTTCACCTGGAGTCACTAACACATGGAAGATCTGGATATCACACGACATGCGCCCGGCAGCTCACCCGACGCCGGCCCGCCCGGCCCACGCGGCCGGCAGCCGCCGTCGGCGCCGGCCAGGGTCGGAGGAGCTTGCCCCGGCGCTCATGTCGTATGATATCCAGACTTCCGAGATCCGCACCGGGCTGCAAGAGTATAATAATAAGAATAATTTAATAGTTAATTACAGAGAAACACACTTATAAATTGTGTTCTCAATCTCTGTGTCGCATGTTTTCCGCCTCCATCTTGTCTACGGATTTTTCTTGATTTTCAGTTTCTCGCGAAGTATTCTGTGGAGCAAGTCACAACTGAAGCGCCTTGAGGGTGCCATCGCGAAAAATCCCATTTTTGAGGGGATGTTAGCCCTCCCCTTAACCCCCCTTAAGCTACCTTAAACTGGTATGGGGACAGTGGCTCCACGGCAGCGTGAAACGCCAACAGCGAAGGGGCTAGGGCTGAGATTATTCCCTTGAGCAAAAGGTAATGGAATTGGGCCTTAGTCCCTCTTCCCTCACTCCTTCTCCAAGGTCTCTCCTCCAGCATTCCTCTCAGCGGCCCTCGTTTCCTTTTACCCTGGTGGGTCCAGCGTAAAGTACTTTGTCTCACGATGGCTTCTCCTCTAGGCTTTCGCAGGTATGGCCAAGCCACCTCCCACCTTCCATCTTCTTATCGTGCCTCTCTATCGGCTCTTCCCCCGACATCGTTCCATAGGCGTGTTCGTTCGTCGATACCTTGTCTTCCACCACCAATACCCATGATTCTCGAGACAGCTATTTACGAAAGCTGTAATCCTCTATTTAGTGACTTCTGTCATGATCTCCGCATGTTTCGGTGCCATACAGCAAGATGGACTCTTACAATTGAATTAAATGCGTAGCTTGTAGTAGTTGGGTGAGCTCTTTAGATGCCAATAGTTCTTTCAACATTCAAATATGCACCTCGTGCCTTTCCCTAATCCTCACTAGACATCCTGTGTGACCCCCTTTATTCCACTATACTACCAAGATAGGTGAACTCCTCTACATTCTCTAAGCTGATGTCCGTCCGACCTCTAACAGTAACCCCACTGGTGTTGTTCATGGTCCTGAGCATTTTGTCTTTTTCCTGTTATCATGAGACCCACCTCGCGCGACGTTCGGCAAGCTGTTGTCTCCTCCGCATCTGTTTGTGTGTTTGTGTGAGAGCAGGCTAAATCGTCAACATAAGGTCGCGAGATCTTCAAGCTGCTCCATGGTGTCCACACTGAATCCCCTGTTTTGCTTTGCCTGGTACTGTTCTAATTATCCAACAATGCCAGTAGGAAATAGAAAAGGCGACATGCAGGCTGGTATAAATAATAGACTGCTCCCCCTTGACTGGATACGACCTTTTGATGAATGTTTGACTACGTCTGCTCACTGTCCAGCTTTACACATGAGGACATGATCTTACCATTTGATAAAAACTTGACTTTAGTGTTTAGTGACAACATGGCACAAAACCTGGGGATCACCTCTGCTTGAATGAAATGTCCTCCCTCCTGTTACACAACTACATGAGAGAGGCACGCACCTGCAGCAGAGGTGTGGTCACTCATTTATCCACCGGACTGAAATCTGGAACTCACCTCTTCCACTGTCTGACTCACCTCCATGAGTGTAGCGTTTTTTAAAAGATGCACAACCTCCACACTCCATGGACAGTGCTTTTTAATTTTACCGCCCCCAAAACAAACCTTCCATTTCTCCCTGAAAAACTGATCTCCCTCACATCATCTGCACCATGTCAATAAATATATGTAGATATTTTGTGACATCAACATCCATGCGACTAACGCCTTCCTGTCCCTGCAGCAGAATTTGTAAGGCCTGCTGAATTGTCTTGGTGTTAGCAGCAACCATGTCAAGGCTCCACCCCACAACAAAGGCCACACCTTTGGATCTTGGCCATACGAACTCAGCCTCTATAGAAATCCTCGAGTCTTCGATCTTGGGTGTCAGACACAAGGTGTGTCAATGACTCTGACAATCTCTGCTGCCATCTCCCAGACCCAAGCGCCAGATTGCTTCCAGGAATCTGAAACGGATTGTTCCAGTGGACTGGCCACAGATCAGACTGCCCAGAGTCTGACAATATGCGAACTGCCGCAATCGACTATGTGACGAGCCATTGTGGCAGTATTTACGAAATACTTCTGGACAGTTGTTCTTGAAAACATTCATCTCCTGTTAAAGAACGCCTGAGTCCACGTTGGAACGCATCCGCTCCCTTCGGTACAGCACAGGAACTCCGACACTAAAACAGCTGGCCGTGGCATGAACGCCAACCAGACACGACTGGGCTCACTTGTTCACAAGCGGCCTTTCGTGAGGGCATCAAAAAGCCTATGCAGGCCTGAAAGATGGCTCGGTCCTACAGTTTACTCAACACATTAATAGGTGACACTGCAATCCAAGAAAACTCTTCTCCACGATAACACCTTCGAAGCCACAACATCCCCACTGACTGAACTACATTGAGCGATGTAAT
>OLKM01002353.1:62970-72886 GCA_900291075.1 Melanogrammus aeglefinus | reverse complement strand
CCCATCTCTCACTCTCTCTGTCTGCCTCTCTGTCTCTGTACTCTCTCAGTCTCCTCTCTCTCCTCTCTCTTCTGTCTCTGTCTCTGTCTCTCTCTCTCTCTGTCTCTTCTCTCTCGTCCTCTCTCTCTCTCCTCTCCTCTCTCTCTCTCATCTCTCTCTCTCTATCTCATTCTCTCTCTCTTCTCTCCTCTCTCTCTCTCTCTCTCTCTTTCTCTGTTCTGGCACTCTGTCTCTCTCTCTCTCTCTCTCTCTCTCTCTCTCTCTCTCTCTCTCTCTCTCTCTAACTCGATCTGCCTCTCTCTCCCTCTGTCTCCATCTGCCTCTCTCCTTCTGTCTTCCTGTCTCTCTCTCTCTCTCCCCCCCTTTGTATGCCTGTCTCTCTCTCTCTTTCTCTCTCTCTCTCTCCCCCTCTGCTTTCCTGTCTCTCTCTCTTCTTGCCTGTCTGTCTCTCTTTCTCTCTCCTTCTTGGTGTTCAGGTCTCTCTCTCTCATTCTATGTGTTCCTGTCTCTCTCTCTCTCTCTCTCTCTCTCTCTCTCTCTCTCTCTCTCTCTCTCTCTCTCTCTCCCCTCTCTCTCCCCCCCCTCTGCGTTCCTGTCTCTCTCTCTCCCTCTCTCCTTCTCTGTGTGCCTGTCTGTCTCTCTCTCTCTCCTTCTCTGTGTTTCTGTCTCTCTCTCTCCTTCTATGTGCTCCTGTCTCTCTCTCTCTGTCTCTCTCTCTCTCTCTCTCTCTCTCTCTCTTCTCTGTGCCCCCTGTATCCCTGCCTCTTGCCCCCTGCTGCTCTGCCTCCAGCCATCGCTGCCCCCTGACTAACCATCTCCTCCATCTGCTTGTGCTTTCCTCCGCCGTTCGGCCACTAAAGTTGAGTTGCTGAAAGCTGACTTGCAAGGTACTTCGCTGTGTGTGGCGCACATGGGAATCCCACGTGACGGCAGGCGGGTGTGTGTGTGTGTGTGTGTGTGTGTGTCTCTGTAAGTGTGTGTGTGTATGTGTGTGTGTGTGTGCGTGCTCAGTGCCGTGTGGATCCCAGCGATCCAGAGTCAAAGGTCAGGGGGGCTAACCTGCCGCTGAACCATCCCCTCCTGGCCACCGTAGTGATGCCATCGCCGTCGCGATGTCATCGCCGTAGTGATGTCATCGGCGTCGTGATCTCATCGCCATAGTGACACCCTCACCGTTGTGACAGTCCCCCGAGTTTAACCCCCCTCCGCCTGGGTTTTGATTGGCAGCATGCCATCTCGACCCCTCCCCCCCCGATCTCAGTACTGTGATCCTCCTCTCTCTCTCTCCCATCCCCTTGCTTCCCCACTCCTTTTGGCTTCCCCCCACGCTGCTGCTGACACATTGAAGACAGTAGCCCTGCGCCCAGAACTCGGGTCCCCCGGATATAAATCTTCCCCCATGTTTCCCTCTGCATTCCTGTGACCTCCCCCACCGTCTCACCCCTCCTCCCCCACTGACTGCATGTCCAGCTCGGCTCCCGCCCCCCCGCCGGGCGGGCGCACGAGTGCTGCTCACTCAGGGTCAGCAGATTACCAACGTTTTAAAGAGATGTGCACCGTTGGAGGGATGGGGAATAATAATAATAATAATAATAATAATAATAATAGTTATACATTTGATTTATTTTTAAATTTGATTCAAGTACTCAAAGGCGCTTTACAGAGTGACCACCAAAGAAAATCATTTAATAAGAGCGGATATTAGTGCAAAGAGGAAGGGGTGGGAACGTGGTGGAAGCAATCGTAAAATGGTGGGTTTCGAGGGTTTGAATGAAGGGAGTGCGTTAGAGTGGCAGCATAATTCCTACCTCTGTTTTCATGATTGGCCACCGAAACGACTCATTGGCCGATCCATATCATTATGTTCCTGGAGCCGACTCGCCCTACTTCCTGTCTTCCAGAAGGAAGCAGGTGGGACTGTTACACTTCATTAATTGTAGAGCTGAACAACAGAACTGCACAATAGTGTGTCCCAAACACACACTGGCCAGGGGCCAAGAAGGAGAAGGATCCGATGAGCTCACCAGCGTGCGGTTCCCAAGCCGAACGAATCAGACTTTAGATTCAATTCGCTTCATGTTCGTTTCAACCAATCATGTTGCTCTGGAGGCGGGGCCTGTAGGCGCTTATTTGACAAACACAAACTAGGCCGGCACCAGTGAGAGATAAATCTATTAAAATCCCCTTCAGGACAGTTTGCTCCACTCACACAAACAAGTTTCTCCTGGGTGGAATATCTCGCCCCATGCAGTAGTCGGTCTCTGGCCCAGGCTCAGTGAAGTTCTGCTGGGAATTATGGGGAAAACATTTTCGCGACGTAGGAAAGTTCTCGTGAACTACAATCATGACTCAAAAGATTCGACTTCCTTTCGGCAACTGGGGCCAGATTTTGCTAACAGAATTGCCCATACGTTGGTGATGTACTGTTTACTAGTGCCGCGCATGAACAATGGCGGACCACAAGGCAAAGGTTATGACAGGATATCTTCCTGATCGTTTTCCCGCAGATATTCTTAACATCTGTCAAGGTGTTACTTGTATTGCACGAATGACAAAAACATATATGTTGTGCGGCCTCCATGATCACCATCAAACACAGGACCTATTTTCCACGGCCGACAGATGACGGTCATCCTGACGAACAAGAACTTTTAGATTCGGAACGCAGTGCACATGAACGGTTGCTGTCGGGAACACGCATAAGCGTGAGCGTAATCACCGACGAGGCGTCTCGTTGTTACCAGAACCATGGATGGGCACATGAGGCCTGCTGGCTCCCAGCTGAGCTGACCCCTAACGACGCCCTGCCCGTCTGCTCTGTCCCCAGGCCCTAGCACCACCTGTCAGGAGGACTCCTGCTCCAATCAGGGCGTCTGCCTGCAGCAGTGGGAGGGCTTTAGCTGTGACTGCAGCATGACCTCCTTCGCCGGGCCCCTCTGTAACGACGGTGAGTGACGTCGCTTCCTGTGTGCTCCTGGCTGCGTGGCTCCTCCTCCCAGACATCCTGGACCCAGAGTCATTACCCACAATGCAATGCTCGCCTGAACCTATTTAAAGTCTGTATTTTCAATATTCAGGATTTTTTGGTTGTTGTTGTTGATAAAGTTGGTCACAAAGTGTATTCCTCGTTATGATATCCACAGCTATGTATTTACCTGTACGCTTTCAGTTTCTACCTTTAGAGCTCTGTAACTTCCGGCAGCAGTAGACTCTGCCTCTAAGACTCTGTAGTGAGCCATCTCCTCCAGCAGGGGGCACTGTTGTCCACTGTTTTCCAGCCTGGCTGATGCTCACGCGCCTGACTGCTTAGAAACCTCTTTGTAAATCCACTGTAACGTAAAAAAGAAGGAACAATTTGTCGAATAAACAGCACTAAAAACGAAAAAGTAAAATATATATATCTTTTACATTTCGAAGTAAATTTTCCCAGTTTTCGGAACGTCAAGTCCAGTCTAACAAACACACACTTCCCATGCGAGGTTATCCCCATAAAACATCTGCTCTGCTCTCCACCCCTCCATCCCCCCTCCCCTCTTCCCCTCCATCCCCCTCTCCTCCCCTCCCCCCTCCACTCCTCCACCCCTCCACCCCTCCACCCGACCCGGCAGCCGGGACCACGTACATCTTCGGGCGTGACGGGGGCGTGGTGGTGTACACGTGGCCCCCCAACGAGAGGCCCAGCACGCGGGCGGACCGGCTGGCCCTGGGCTTCAGCACCCAGCAGAAGCAGGCCGTCCTGCTCAGGGTGGACAGCGCCTCCGGGCTGGGGGACTACCTCCAGCTGCAGATAGTAAGGAGGAGACGGAGGGGGGGGGGGGGGGGGGGGCAGACACACTCACTCACTCACTAAGGAGTTAGGACTCACCTAGCTACACACACACTCATTAAGGAGATAGGACTTACACACACAGGCGTCATGGAGAAAGGACTCACCTAGATACATACACACAGTCATTAAGGAGATAGGACTCAAGCATACAGGCGTCATGGAGATAGGAATCACACACACTGTCCTCTTGGGGATAGGACTCACCTAGCTACACACACACACACTGTTATGGCGATAGGACTCGCAGACACTGCCGTTATGGAGATAGGACTCACCCACACGGTCATTATGGAGATAGGACTCACCCACACTGTCATTATGGAGATAGGACTCACCCAAACAGTCGTTATAAAGATAGGACTCGCAGACACTGTCATTATGGAGATAGGACTCACCCACACGGTCATTAAGGAGATAGGATTAAACTGGCACACCTCACCTGAAAAATCTGTTACTTTTTATCGTGTTTTGGTTTTATGGACATCATCAGCTGAAATGATAATCCTTTTCTGCGGCACTGGCAGCGGTTAGCTTTTTGCGTTAGCAAGCAAACATCTGGTCGATATTCCCTACTCCTGAATTTTTGCCTAATGATTTTTGGCGATAGATTTTTTGCCAATTGATTTGGAGCTTTAACAACGCAGATGTGTCCCGTCATGGAAAAACAACACAAAACCTTGGAATGTTATTGACTACACAGAATCACTGTGTGATCAGATATAAACATGACTCCTCAGCCTAATGAGACACAACCTCATTTACTCTGTCTCTGCCCCCCCTCATCCTCCTTCACTACCTCCTCCTCCACCCTCTTCTCCACCTCCTTCTCCACCTCCTCCTTCGCCACCTCCTCCACCACCATCTCCTCCTCCTCCAACTCCTCTTCCTCCTTCTCCTTCTATACTTCCTCCTAAACCTTCTCCTTCTCCATTTTCTCCTCCTCCACCACCTCCACCTCCTTCTCTTCCTCCTCCACCTCCTTCCCCACCTCCTCAAACTCCCCAACCTCCTCCTCCACCTCCTTCCCCCAGGACAAGGGCAACATCCGGGTGGTGTTCAACGTCGGAACGGACGACATCAACATCGAGGAGAGCTCCAAGTTCGTGAATGACGGGAAATACCACATAGTTCGGTTTACCCGCAGCGGAGGCAATGCCACGCTGCAGCTGGATGAGCTGCCTGTCATAGAGCGCTACCCGTCAGGTAGGCCCCGCCCAATCCCCTCTCAGCCAATCCAAACACTCCCAGGGGCAGTCACATGTCTTGATTGATGATGATGATGATGACCCATTTTGTTCCCATTAATGTTTTATGATAAAAATGATGGAGTCCAGAATCTGATTGCATCCCTGTATTAATAATGTGTATGAAATGTAATGTGTGCGTGTCATAAGAAATGAAATATGAATGTTTAAACCATAAAATGAGACGTTTATTATAATAGCCTAGTCATCTATGTTATGTAAGGCTTGTTAAATAGAGTTAAAGGTAATTTATGAAAAATAATTATTCAGGTATCATATTTGTGTGCTCATTAAAAAGAAAAAAATAAGTTGGTGCATTTGTTGTTAAAAAATAAGTTAAAAAAATTGAGTTAAATGTTTATAACTAGAAAGAAAAAAATAAGTAAAAGAAAAAAGAATGTATTTTTTTTAGGCTCTTTGGTTCATATTTATTTCTGTTTTGTTTTTTATTTCATCCTAAAGCTGTAATCAAAGATAGTTATCTTAACACAACATCGTTTTCAGTCCTGAGCTAAAATGCTAAATGCTAATTGTTGTGAGGTTTGTTCTGAGCCTTCTTCCTGTACTCTAAACTCTAGCCAGTCATATAGTAGTATGTGACCGCTGTAACGTTATTTCCCTGTGCTCCTGCAGATGTTAACCCCTGACATGTGCTCTATAAATCAAACCCAATGTACAGAGAGTAAAAGACCGCTCACTGTAAACTGTAATACCTAGCCATACCTCCAGCTATCTCCTTTTTCTCCTAGCCTACCCTTGGCCTCGGCTACGTGCTAACGATGAGCAGATCCTTAATTTCTTTTCATTGCTGTTGTTTTTGTATCCAGCTCCTGTGTCACGTTTTGGATGTGCGTAATTACTACTGTGTTTTCATCTCTAAATTAAAGGCTACAATGATAACGAGCGCCTTGCCATCGCCAGGCAGCGAATCCCCTATCGGCTCGGTCGAGTAGTTGATGATTGGCTACTCGACAAAGGTAAAAAACCCTGATTAAAATTCCTTAAAACTTTCAGCATAAAACCACGACCTGAGGACAGTTGAATATTATTACTGTGCACCATCAACTAACATCTAAAAAATATAAAATCCATAACTAAGTATATAAAAGTGGGACAGCTCTAGTGTGTAATAGTGTGTAAACTGTGCCTGTGACGTATCTTGTTAGTGTGTATCTGATAATGTCAGGTTAAAGGGACGTTGGAGCGATTTAAATGTAAATAAATCTGAAAACGCCAAACAAGTACTGATAAAATGGGCTTTATTAAGACTGGTTAATAATTTTATTTATTTATTGTTCATAAATCAAATTTGTTAAACTTTTAAAGAATTTACTAAAGCTAATGTACCCTTGAATGAAAAATATACACATAAACTACATGCAAAGTATTGTGACATGTAAGAATGATATTAATTTGAAATGACTAATAGAGTAAATAAGTTTGTCCTCCTAAACTTAAGCAGAGCTCGTTAAATTAGCCTCTAGTCCCTTTAACAGTGAAGTGCCAGAGCTGATGACTGTGCATGCTTCATAGGGCTGTCACTGCAGTCTCTCTCTCTCTCCCTCTCTCTCTCTCTCTCTCTCTCTCTCTCTCTCTCTCTCTCTCTCTCTCTTCTCTTCTTCTCTCTCTCTCTCTCTCTCTCTCTCTCTCTCTCTCTCTCTCTCTCTCTCTCTCTCTCTCTCTCTCTCTCTCTCTCTCTCTCTCTCTCTCTCTCTCTCTCTCTCTCTCTCTCTCTCTCTCTCTCTCTCTCTCTCTCTCTCTCTCTCTCTCTCTATCTGCCCGTGAAACACAACGCCGTATCGCTCAACCATCACCGTAGCAACCATCCGTCAGCCCTCCTCTTCGCCTGGAGGGAGGAGGGTTTCGGGGGGGGGGGGGCCTGACACTCATCCGCTGCCTTCTTCCTCTCCTAAAAATCATCCTGCTCCTTCTTCTCCTCCTTCTCATCCTACTTCTCCTCCTCCTCCTTCTTCGCATCCCTCTTCTCTTCATAATCTCTTTATTTTTCCTCTTCTTTCTCCAAATCAGTTTTTCTTCTCCTCCTCCCCCTCCCTCCTTCTCCCCCTCCCTCCACCTTCACCTCCTCCTCCCCCTCCACCTTTCTCCTTCTCCTCTCCCTCCACCTTCTCCTCCTCCTCTTCCTCCTTCCTTCCTTCTTCTCTCTCGAATAGCAGCCCTCTCGTCTCCCCCCTCACCCCTTCTCCTCCTCCTCTCAAACAGCAGCCCTCTCGTCTCCCCCCCCTCCTCCCCCATTCCTAGTGCGCCACTGCTATCTTTTCTTCCTCTCTGCTTCCTCTCTGCTTCCCCTCTGCTTCCTCTCTGCTCCATCCTCACTCCATTAGAGACAGCAACAGACAGATAGCAGCTTGCAAATGTATTTATCATGTTTGTGACCATTGGTATGTGTGTGTGTGTGTGTGTGTGTGTGTGTGTGTGTGTGTGTGTGTGTGTGTGTGTGTGTGTGTGTGTGTGTGTGTGTGTGTGTGTGTGTGTGATCTGTGTGTTGGTGCACATGGGTTCTGGTGTGTGTGTCGATGTGTGTCTCTATGTGCGTGTGTGGCACTATGTGTGCGTGCCGGTGTCTGTGCTTGCACCTCGTCCCCTCCTCCTCCTCCTCCGCCTCCTCCTCCTCCTCCAAGGTCGCCAGCTGACCATCTTTAACAGCCAGACCACGGTGCGCGTGGGCGCGGCCGGCGCGGGGGCGGACCCGCCGTCCGCGGCGTCGCCGGCCGGCGGGATGTTCCAGGGCCAGCTGGCCGGCCTCTACTACAACGGCCTGCGCATCCTGAACATGGCCGCGGAGGGCCACCCGCACATCAAGGTCGAGGGCAGCGCGCGGCTGGTGGGCGACATGCCCTCCTCCTCCATCACGCCGCAGTCCAGCGCCGCCGCCGCCGGGGGCAACCGCTCCGACTCCGCCCCCTCCATCAGCGACATCACCACCACCACCGCCACCAACCGGAAGCAGGGCACCACCCAGCAGGTCAGCAGCGCTGGTGTCTGCCGCCGCCATTTTGGTTTTTTTTGTGTTGTCTCTAAAATGTGTCTTGTGTTGATTTCAACCCCCTAGAGGGAAACTATTTGACACATATAGATTGAGCCCCTCGTGGATGGCAGCAGCTACTTTCAGTATTCAAAACAATGTAACAACAGTGTTCCGTGCAGTGAGCGAGCGTAACTTGTCTGTGCGCAGTGATCTAGCGTAGCACGTCTGTGTGCAGTGAGCTAGCGTAGCTATGATCCTTGGACCTTGATTTTAATCAGTCTCGCTCACTTTACCAAATCTGACGCTTTCTAAAATGACGAAGTTGGTATGACATATAATATAAGAGCAGGCCTAAGTCATGTTTCCTCAATGGGTTTATAAACATTGTCTGTAATTGGCTTGACTGTGAGATATAAACCAAAGGCAGAACCTTTAGTGTTGTTGAACACATCATTACAGTAATAGAGCATTCAGATAACTTTCCTCCAGCCTTTCCTGTAGTTCCTCTTCCTCCCTTCTTCCGCTCCCTCTGTAAATGAGATGGACAGGGTTCTGACCGGCTCTTCTATTTGAACTTCCCAAACAAAACAAGAAATAATTTCCAAAAGTCTTTGCGAGCTTTGTCGAGACTGTTGCGCCACCAAAGCCACACACTGAGGAGCGGGGAGAGCCTTGATGAAAGAAAGGTCTTGTTGCACAACACTTTCACGACTGCGTTGGCGATTGCTGCTTGTCGGGGCCAGGTGTGAACTGGAACAAAGACAATCCAAACTTTGTGTACCCCCGACAAAGGGTGAGACTCTGGCCTGCTGCCAAGCCAGCGCTAAGGGTAGCGTGGTCGTACTGTGAACACATGAAACAAACTAGGATATGACATAATACATGAATGGCATGAATGAATGAACGTCTCAATTTATTATTTACACGTACAATGTTGCACGTTTCAGAATGGCATGAATGAATGAACGTCTCAATTTATTATTTACACGTATATTGTGTGCCCGTTTCAGAGATTGGAAACTATTGCTAGTATTTTGTTGTGTGGTAGTTTTTTGTGTGCGTTTGCGTGTGTGCATGCGTGCATTTGTGCGTTTGTGTGTGCGTGCATTTGCATGCGTGCGTGTGTATGTGTGTCTGTTTGTGTGTGAGCGTGTGTGTGTGTGTGTGTGTGGTGTGTGTGTGTATTTGATCTGATCTGTTTCCAATCCTCAAGTCTTAACAAATTCTCAGGAATAATCAGTTAGTTAGAGCATAAGCCATTAGCCGTGCGATTCTGTTGTCATGGTGACGACCTGATCGTTGTGTTTATTCTCAACTAGATTCATTTGAAAAGAAAAGCAAAGTGGGAACCTAGAAAGGATAAAGGAACAATTGTCTTGTTTGTAACAAAATGGAGGTGTGAAGTCAGCCTTAGAAACGTGAAGCCAACTGGGGAGACAATCTCCGCACGAAACAATCTCACTCCACGCTTCAGAATAACTTGAGCAGATCTAAAATAAACCCAGAGAGCTAAACTTTGTTCTTCTGTGGCTCAGGCACCAGATGAAATTTTCTTCACACCACGACTAAAATGTACAATTTCCACACAGTCATGTTAGAGCGCATAAATGATTACCTCAAAAACAATACCAGTGGATAAGGTATATTTTAATGCAGTATCGGTGACGTCAGTGTATGTATAATGCAGTATTGGTACCAGTGGTGTATTTATAATGCAGTATCGCTAACAGTAGGGTTAATGGTGCTTTCTGAACCAAAATGGGAGGCGTGAAGCAGCTCTCTATGGGGACCCCTTAATGAGAGCACCTGGGTTCACCTCTAAACTACCGGGGACCGATTGCTCCCTGGCTCGCTGAT
>OLKM01002353.1:54851-57837 GCA_900291075.1 Melanogrammus aeglefinus | reverse complement strand
CCCTCTCTCTCTCTCTCTCGTTCTCTCTCCCTCTCTCTCTCTCTCTCTCTCTCTCTCTCTCTCTCTCTGTCCCTCTCTCTCTCCCCATCCCTCTCCCTCCCCTCTCTCTCTCCCTCCCGCTCTGTGTCGTTCTTCTTCTCTTTCCCTTTATTCAGTTGGTTTGTAACGACTACTGCAATGCATCACAATCCAATTTTAATTTAGCACCGCAAGTGAGACCAGCATGGCTAGCTGCTCACCACACACACGCACACACAGACACACACACACACGCGCACACAGACACACACACACACACACACACACAACACACACACACGCAGACACACACACACACTTTCTCACACACTCACACACACACACTCACACACACACGCACACACACGCACACACACGGATGGGCGATGTTTAAGGGCGCCTCATGAATATGCGGCGCCTCATTGGTGCTGAAGAGTAGAGCGCCACGGCAACGCACTTTGAAGTCCTCTCCTCCCTTCATCCTGTCGTCCCCTCTTTGTCATCTCATCAGCGCTCCTAATCCCCAACCTCTGGGCCCCGCCCCCAACCTCTGGGCCCCGCCCCCAACCCCTGGGCCCCGCCCCCAACCTCTGGGCCCTGCCCACTGGTCATCTGGCTCCTGTTCATGATCCTATCTGCTCTGCTCGCCATCTTTCCTCACACACACACGCGCACGCACACGCGTACACACACACACAAGCACATACACAGAAGCACAAGCACATACACACAAACTCAATGCATAAGCACCCATTGCAAAGACACACACTCACACACGCACTCACACACACAGGCACACGCTGCACATGCAAACGCACGCACTGCACACACACGACACCAAACTCACAAACACGAGCACACACATATACAGTAGACACACACTGAACAAAGATACACATTGCACACGCACACACTGCAAAGACACACACACACGTGCAAACACATACACACACTGCACATGCACGTACACACACTCACACACTGCACATGCACACACTGAAGAGGACACACTGGTCCTCTTCCAACCCCCCCCCCCTTTACTCTCTGCTCCTCCCATTCTTTTTAACAGCCTGAACTTAGAGTTTCCATGGCAACAGGAGGAGCAGAGATGGAGAAGTGAGAGGGAGCGTTCTCACTGGGGAGAGATGGAGAGAACAGAGCGCGGAGTGAGAGGAAGGACAGATAGACGGACAGAGACAGGCCCCAGGTGTAAGGTTCCTATGGTTCCTAGGAACCTTAGGAACCATAGGAACCGTACTGAAACAACAGCCTCAGCAGCAACTGTTTGCCTCTGATGGCTTCAGTTGAAGTACATCAAGGTGGTTTCATGTCATCCCCAACGGGATTCTGGGTAAAACATGTAAATTGGAGCCACCATCCTAACTGCAGTCCCCAGATAGACCTACCTTCCTGGAGTGTTTGCTAATGCATCTAGGCCAACGTTTTCCATGGCTCTTATGTCCAATCAGCAGAGAGTACGTTTGTTATTCTATCGCAGTTCAGCACTTTACAGCTGTGTTTCTGTCAGGCGGTTGAGTTAAGAGTTTAATTATTGCTTATTGTGGGGTTTTTAAGAAACATTTTGTGATATTCTTTAGGGGAAACATTTTGCTACCTCTGTACACTCCGATGCTAAACAGAAACAACAACACCAAACTGGTATACAGCTTTTGATATAAACAGTAGTCTCTGAGAATGGGAAGTTTTGGCATCCTATATATTTGCGGGCACAGGGGTGATAGGAGGCTTGGTCGGATTCGCTGCGCCCAACAGGTAGCCACATACACCCGTTTGTGAAAGCCTTGCGGAAACGACTAAAGTGTAGTTCATCTGACAGCCTGCAGGGGCTTGTGGCGGTCGGACGCAAAAACACCATTCAGCATTCTGAGTCAACGGGAGAAATACCTTCATTCTCGTAATATAAAGCTAATCAATTCGTCTTTCTTTCGTTCATTATCTCTGTGTTATTAAGTTTGCGAGGTCGAGGTTAGCAGTTTTATTTCATCAATAGTTTATTCGGATGAAATGAATGCCTTATGGCCATAGACCATGCCGCCCTCAATGTTCCAAATATGGATTGTTTTCTCTGCTGGTTGCTATCAATCTCAAGCATGGCAGCGGGCCTAATGTGAAAGCTAAGGGCAAAACTACTCAGCATTTATTCAGTGCAGAATGACTCACTGACGTTACTGAGTGAAGATGAGTGAAGACGATGCACATGAATTTAGAAATTAAATATTCCAAAAGTAGAGAAAATAATCCATGAGCCAGCCTGTTCTTAAAGGCTGACAATCCTATTATATATTTATAAATGTATGTATATATATATATATATATATGTATATATATATATATATATGTATATATATATATATATATATATACACAGGTATACTGTATGTGTATGTATACTGTATATAGTAGGTAGAAGGAATAGCAGTGACAGCAGTATTATGTGTTCATCCCAGTAGGTTCTCAACGTCCTCCTGCACCTATTTGTACTGGTCCCTGTGTTTGTGTGTGTGTGTGTGTGTGTGTGTGTGTGTGTGTGTGTGTGTGTGTGTGTGTGTGTGTGTGTGTGTGTGTGTGTGTGTGTGTGTGTGTGTGTGTGTGTGTGTGTGTGTGTGTGTCTGTGTTTGTGTGCGTGTGCTTGTGTGTGTTTGTTCCCGGAGATACTCAGAGAAAACATTTCTGGTAATGACAATATACAGTATATACAGTATATGTATTTGCGTTTAATCATTTTCCCTCTCTCTCTCTCTCTCTCTCTCTCTCTCTCTCTCTCTCTCTCTCTCTCTCTCTCTCTCTCTCTCTCTCTCTCTCTCTCTCTCTCTCTCTCTCTCTCTCTCTCTCTCTCTCCAGTCGACTGATGACCTGCTGGTGGCCTCAGCAGAATGTCCGAGTGATGATGAGGATATCGACCCCTGTGACCCCAGCTCAGGTTAGACACGCACTAACACAGACGGAC
>OLKM01002353.1:47351-52351 GCA_900291075.1 Melanogrammus aeglefinus | reverse complement strand
TGCTCCTCTCGACCACGTTTTATAGCAAACCGCCACCGAGGAAAAGGAATTACTAAAAAAACTCAGTAAATGTTATCATGTGTTGCAACTAGATAGAAAAGTCCAGTTTATGACGCCATCGGTTCTATGAATACCTGAGTTGCTTTTTTTTATGTTTTTTTACTCATTCCCATTGGCTCTCCCTTCTCTCTGTCACCATGACGACCCCATGTGGTCTCCCCGCTATTGGTTGATGGTGTTGCCTGTACTGATACTATGACTAACATGCTGACCAATCCCAGACGGACATGTACGAGGGATCCACCGTACCCCTCCCCCCCCGGGTCGCTGGCTCCTGCGCCCCCCCTTTCTCCGCTCGGACCCCCCCCGTCTCTTTTACAAGTCGTACCCCACATGAGACGCCTGTATATGATATATTGTGCCATGGACAGAAACAAAACCAAAAAAAAAAAGAAAAAAATCAAGTTGGGTCAAGCGATACGACCGACCAATCAGATGCATGCAAATCAGAAGCAGAGCCAACGGCGCGAGAGAGAGACAAAAAAAAGGACTCGTGCGTGGAACCTCAAAGTGTGCCGTCAAAAGGAGTCAGGTTATTTCTTGCGTGTTCCTTCTCCGTGACCTTCCCCCCCGCCCCCTCCTCTTGTTTTGCCTCCCCCCCCCTTGCTCCTCCCTCTCTCCCCTCTCTCTCCCCCGCCCCCCCCCCCCGCCCCTCTGTATCTTAATTCTCGTCTTATTGTATCTGTTGTTTTGCCATCTGGAGAAGAGGGAGGCGTCCGAGGAACCCGACGGAGGGTTCTCAACATGTAGGTGTCCATTAACCATGTTAATTTTCTATATGTAAAATTTTTCTACAGTATTTACTTTTATTTTTATTGTTACAGTTCTTTGATGAACATAAAGTGGAAATTTATTATGGAAAAAATAGTTTTGAAGATCTAAATGAGTAAATAAAAATATTACCCAAGTGAAATGAACTTCGGGTCAATCCTTTTATTATTTATTAGCGTGTTCGTTGCCCCGCTCTCGCCCCCTGGTGGTGAGTAGCAGCACGGTGTGCTTCAGGTAAACACACCTGGCCAGCGTTAGTCCATATGCAGGGTACGTCATATTTCCTTCCATATTTCTCGCCTCTCTGAACCGAAGCAAGTGAAGATGCTGTTTTCACTACGAATAAATGTTACTTCAAACTTGGACACAGGGAAATACCCACACATATATATGACTATCATCACAGCCCAAATGGTCTTTGCAGAGCAACGTCAACTTAAATGTCATGACACGACTCTCAGTCATGAGTCGAGGAAGGACGTTGATATTCGGGGACCCAACTGTCCGTGGCTAGGAACCCCTTATCCACCTAGCTATATTGGTAGAAAGGTAATGTAATATACCTTATCCACCTAGCTGTATTGCTAGGAGTGTAGTGTAATATACCTTTTACACCTAGCTATAATACTATGATAGGAGTGTCATATACCTTACCCACCTAGCTATAATGCTAGAAGTGTCATATACCTTATCCACCGAACTATAATGCTGGGAGCGTAGTGTAATATACCTTATCCACCTAGCTATGATGCTATGCTAGGTATGTAATAGACCTTATACACTTGGTATAATGCTAGCTAGGTGTGTAATATACCTTATCCGCCTAGCTATGATGCTATGATAGGAGTGCAATATACCTTATTCTCCTAGCTAAAATACTAAGAGAGCTCAATGTCCTAATCATTAATGGTTAAAAGACCCGCCAGCGTGGGGATAATTGGCCAGAAGAATGAGAGCAGTGGGGCTGTCAGTTACAGGAATAGATCTCCCCACGGAACCATCAGCAGCGCATGAGAGCGGGCTGGTACTGAAGCTGCTAAATCGTCGGGTCAACAGGAACTCCCAGAGGACACCGGTCAGACCAGAGAGTGAGAGGCAGTGTGAAGAATAAAGCTCTGAAGCTATCGACGCTGTCAGCTTCCCCTGATAGCTGTTACTGCAGAGGGACGAAACCCAGTTTGGGGAAATGTTTCTGTGCTCCTATCTGAGGACTGGTGAGCGTGTAATTGCTTACTGCTTCCTTCCCTCTTTATACTACAAACCCCCAACATTGACTCACTGACACGTGCACGCGTGTGCACCCTCACGAGTGTGCACGTTCAGACGGGCGTGCACGTACGTCAGGAGATGCTGCTACTCTCTCAATCCACTCTTGATTCTCAACCTCCTCTCTTCTCCTCTCTATTCTCTCACTCATATCTCTACTCTCTCATTCCACTCTCTCTCCATCCACTCTCCATTCTCTCACTCCTCTCTATTCTCTCACTCCTCTCTATTCTCTCACTCATATCTCTACTCTCTCACTCCACTCTCTCTCGATCCACTCTCCATTCTCTCTCGATCCACTCTCCATTCTCTCACCCCTCTCTTTATCCTCTCCCCTCCTCTCTCTGCTCCTCTGAGTTCCCTTGGTCCTTGACTCCTGACTCCTGTTCCCGCTCACTTCCTCTCCCTCCCTCTTGTCTTCTCCTCTCTTTTTGTTGAAAGTGTTTTTCCAGGTTCTTTGCATCGGTGAGGTCCGATGATCTCAGCGTCTTCGTCGTCCCTCCCCTTCCCCTCGCCGCCGCGCCCGGCCCTGACCCGGCGGCGGCGGCGGCGGCGCCAAAACACCCACGTGGTGGCCGCTATATTTAGAGGCTGGAGTATTTGCAACAACACACATCCTGTGGCAACAGGAGCCCGATCTGTCTCAGGCTGCGTGTTGACGGTTTGAGAACCGGCGCCAATGCCAAGAAAGATGGCGAGGACTCCACTGCTGTTCCTGATAGGAGTGGTTCACTTTGAGGAGTGTTCACCCAGGCAAGCAGATGTGGGTTGGAGTTCCTCGTATTTGGTTGAGTGTGTGTTTTTCTGTTTTTAATCTCCACAGGTGCAGCAGGCATAAGTAGATACCTTTTATCAGGGGAGGAGAATGATGGCCTTGTTTTCGCGGCAGATATCCCTTAATGTCTTGACACCTGCACCCTCTCACCCTTATTGTATCGTCTTCTGTGTGTCTTTCTTCGAGAGAGAATTTGTGTGTGGGTGTTTGTGTGTGTGTTTGTGTCTTTGTACGATTGGTTGTGAGCTACAGAATGTGGATATGTGTTGAAAAGGATAGTTTGAGTATGTGTGTTTCTTTGTGTGTGTGTATGTCCATGGTTGTGAGAGATAGTTTTATGAGTGTTTGTGTCTTTGAATGTGTGGGCGTGAGTTACAGAGTGAGTATATGTGTGTGAGAGAGATAGTTTGTGTATGTCCATGTGTCGGAGTGATAGTTGTGTGTGTGTGTAGAGCAGGACTGTGGGAGAGTGTGTGTGTGTGTGTGTGTGTGTGTGTGTGTGTGTGTGTGTGTGTGTGTGTGTGTGTGTGTGTGTGTGTGTGGTCATGTCATGAGCTCAAGGCTGTTCTTCTCTTCCTGCGCACAAATAAGTCACAAAGTGTACCAACACATGAAGTTCCCACAGTGTTACACACAAACTCTCTCACACACACACACACACACACACACACACACACACACACACACACACACACACACACACACACACACACACACACACACACACACACACACACACACACACACACACACACACACACACACACACACAAAGACACTGACAATAAACACTATGTCAGCAGACAGAAAAAGGTTTAGTTGAGGAATAAACTGAAACGAGAGACAAAATAGTTTCAGATATTGTAGGCATGGAATACATTTGTAAAGGATCAACAGAAATGTGTGTTAATCAACATTATAATGAATTATCATAAGTATAAATTGCTTACTGCGGGTGAAATGGATTTTTAAATTGATAACAATCATAACGAATATTGTTGAAAAGACGTTTGGTTAAATCATGGAATGGACAAGCGCTCGGTGCATTCAAGGAAAAACAAACTAGTGTGAAACGTCTTAGAAGAAGCTACAATGCTTCGAGGCACACAAATTAAAAACAACGTGTACGGTACACTTATTGACCGTCGGTAAGTGTGTCAGGAAGGAATGTGTCTCTTCTCCCAAGAGAGGTCTCATCTCCTCTCCACCTCTGACACTGGGGCTCTCTCTGGAAGGTGGGGTGGGGGGGGTCTCTGGGAGATGGAGGGAGGGGCCCCACTGCCAGGCCCCCAGCACATGGAGACATAAAACCCTGGCGCTGGGGGCCGGCAAGGCCACGGGGATAAGGGGGAGGGTTGACAAGACTCTGACCACAACAACGCCGTCAGCCAACGCATCGTACCAAACAGTCCGGGACCTCCGCCGCCGCACACCCGCACGGATGAGGGAGTCAGCCCCGAGCATGAGGAAGATGGCGCTGATGACGATGACTGTGATGACGGTGATTAAGGGGGCCCAGTCCTGCGTGGTTCAGGGGTCCGACACCGTGGAGTGCGTTGGTGGTAACATCATGGAGATGCCCTCGCTGAGCTCGTACACCACCCTCAACCTGTGAGTACACACGTACGCACGCATGCACGCACGCACGCACGCACGCACGCACACACACACACACACACACACACACACACACACACACACACACACACACACACACACACACACACACACACACAAACACGTGTGAATATCCTAATACATGCGTCATACTCACTAACATTAAGTCATTTTAGAGTTAACCAAGGTCACTGCAAACGCTCACTAATAGACATGGACGCTGTAGAACAACTGATGGTGTTTTTGTTGTTTTATCGCTCACAAACTTCACAGACCTGACATCAGTCGCTCTTCTCAAAGGTTTTCCCGGTCATGTTGGACTGACCTGGTAGAGGTCAACAGGATTAAAACTGGTTTGAACCGGTTAGACGTCCGGTGCGTCAGGTGTTGATCTCGTCAGGACCACCAGCCACGCTGACGGTGAATGGCTTCCGAACACGCTACGCTGAAGAGCATACCTCTCTTTGAGAGCGTCAGAAACCCAACGACTGTCCGTAAATGTTGGATCCAG